>JAQGBU010000241.1:0-43199 GCA_034698605.1 Isotoma decorata
TTTCCATTATTTAAAATTAATTTTTTTATGTTCTACACTAAACTAAATTTTTTGGATGGGGCTATATTCCGGGGGGGGACGTTATTTTTTCAAACCAGTGGCTAGACCTGGGGAGTTATTTAGAAGGGGGCTCTAAACCGGGGGGGGGTTCTAAATCGCGTTTTACGGTAATCCCAATCTGTAACAGATCATAAAGCATTTATTATTGCTTTTCATTTCTAAAAGTAAACAAACTTTGTGAAAAAAACCCATCTTTGCTTCGATGCTTAACACAATTTCCGAAGTTTAAAAATTTGTAAGCAACTTTTAATTTAAAAGAAATTAGTTGAAACTAATTGTGAAAACGCAGATAGGATGTTACGATTTTATTAGTCAAGAATTGTGAGCAGCCCTGTTCAACTTGAACTTATGTAAGCTGTTTTTGTTACACTGAAAAACCTAAACAGGTTGGATAGTTGTATTTTTTAGTAGGGATTTTCCTTTTGCATGATGACGTAGTTACTTGTTATACTACCGCAACTTTTAATCTTAAGCTTAATTAAACGTGGGTTTTTGTCAAGTTATACCTACTTGGTAAAGGTATAAAATGTACTGACGTAGAATGTAGAACCTGCGATAAAGTTTTACATGTTGTTTATAAGTGAAGAATAATTATAATAATGGATGGTATCTGTCTAGTCACGTTTATGGAAACAAAATCACCAAATTGATGATTCCTTTGGGTGACAATTAGAAAATCGTAAGGACTAAACAAATATAAATTGTTCATGCTAACTGTGATATCTGGTAGCGAATTTTCTAGTGACTTGTAGTAAGTTAGATGATGGCCCTTGGCCCTTATAGGATGCTGGTTTGGAGATCCCCCACCAGATCGTATCTTTTCGCGCTATATGGGAGGAAAAACTCCCAGTAAAATCCATGTAATTTGGGTGGCATGGGAACATTTCCTCCCAGTAAGTAATTTCGAGTTTGTTGTCGATCGTGGGAGATTTTTTCTCACGTAACCATAGACATAGAACTAATATAATATCTAGATAAGACAAGGCCCTGCAAAATTTTAAAATACGCTGTGCCGATGATTTCAAAAAGCTAAATTCTTTAGTTGTGTTTCTATGGCCCCAGATGCACCCCTGAGTTTTAAAATCATCGGCACAGATTTTGTGTAGGAATTTTTTCCTTGTCTTATCTAGATATTATATTAGTTCTATGTCTATGCACGTAACGCACAAGTTGTTTGCGGGTTGTGGGAGAAATACAATATTGAATAGTAGTGTCTAAGACCGTTTTTCTAGAAAGGGCACAAGATCCCACGTGGGAAAAAATTGGAGAGTGATGGCCCCTTGTTTTTATAAAATCGATGATAATGCACTATGGAAGATAATAATAGATAAAAGGAGAAGGGAATTTACTCTAAGTTGAAATGTCGTATTTCGAATTTTGAGTCGTTCCGAATAAGTGTTGACTTAGAGTCGACCGGATAAATATTTCTTACAGTTAACTAATTTACAGCCAAATTCAGTTTCGAAATTTTGAATTTACTTAGAGCCGAGGTTCGGGACAAACTGTCCTTTCTCAGGGATGGCTGCTCTTTGATTGTTATACGTAGTATGAGTAGAAGAAGCGAAAATGGTAATGGTGGGAGTAGTAGGATACAGTGCGAGAAAATGTACATATTGAAAGACTATTATGACTTAAAAAATGTTGTTTTTATATTCACATATGTACTAAAAAACTAAGGTGAGTGCCTTTGTGAAATAATAAATTTAAAACAACAACAAATAAGGGGCCATGTATGATATATTTCTGGACTCAGCTTATTTAGACCTTTCAAATGGTATGCCGTTTGTTATAGGTCAAGGGTCATCTTTTTTTAACATTTCTTCAAGATGACCTAACTTTTGACCCTAAGGTCGCAGAGGTCAAGTACAATATATTTTCTTGTTCCACGCATCAAGGCCTTTCGATTTATGTATATATTGTTGGGGGTCATAAGGGAATGTGATTTGACCCTTCGTGACCTTAATTGTGCCTGACCTTGAGGTCAGAGGGCTTCGTGTCAATGAAAGAAGTTGTTCTCCGTGCTTAGTAGCATAACATATTCAAATTTTGTGAAAATCTGACTGAAAGCCATTTCCAATAGGAATAGTGCGTTCTCCTTTCATAGGGTATTTAACTTCTCGACGCACAAGACGCTTGTCATACTGTGACATAATTTCTTAACTCATGGCAAAAACCGGCACCCCTTATATTTTATCTTCAAGTTTAAACTGTAGACAAAATGCTCTTTCAAAATATACTTTACTCAAATACATCTCTCTACTACTATTATAACTCTAGATGCACTGACTGATGGATTATGTCCTTTGACCTCGAAAACATTTTACTAGTTGTGACTGAGAGCTCAGTCGACCTAATTACACGAACGGAACAAATTGATTCAGAAATGAGGTTGATGGGACCAAAATTAGATTCTTGTCTTCTAAAAGAGTAATCTTTACTAATTGTGTAAAGACAGAGAGATAAAACTTTTAGTAGAGAATAAGTCTTTACCCCTCTATCTCCTAGTTTGTGAGCAGACATAACTTCAGAAGAAAACGAACGTGGAGTTTTGCAAAAAATATTTGCAATTTGCATATACTAAAGTAGGCAATATATTAAGTTAATGCATGCATAAAGGAAGGTTAAATAAATGTTTTTCTTTGTGAATTACTACTCAAAAATGGGTTGTGTTGAAAGAAATGTCTAATATTGCGTAAAATGGTTGACAGCAAGTGTGAAATGGAAATCTTGTGGTGAATATATGTGAATTCTATGTTGAAATCTCAAATTATTTGATAATACTCGCAAATACCTCTTTCAATTCAACTTTTTTTTCAATTTTTTCAATGTCGTGCTTTCTTTTTCTTACTTGGTTGATTTGAATGCACTTCTTCCCTTTGCCTTGATAATTGACGTTGTTTCATCTACTCGAATAAAATTGAGTTTATTGGCAAGCTAAGACACATACTTTGGCATTTTAGGATGTTAGAGTAATTAAGACTTGGAATTTAAGACTTGTGAGGGTTAATCTATCGTAGAGTGAAGGATTATTGTTGTGATCTGTGTTAATTGATGTGATGGAGATGTAACTAAGCAATAAAATTCTTTTTTCTCGGTCATTGAGAAACTTCTAAGTCTTTTGAAGGTTATCAATGTAATAAATCAAAGACATGGATGCTGTTTTAAAAGCCATTGTTATTGTGGAACAACTTGTGCGTAAACGTTTTAGGCTACGCAATACGACAAGCTCATAATATCCTGTTTTACTCAATTTTAGCTTTAAAATGGGACAGAAAACACCTTATTTTTTGAACCATTCATATTTATAAAGTTGTGAAATAAAGTGCGTACGTAACTTAATATTAATGGTATGCTATGTTATTAAATACTGATGACGAAAGACTCAATGAAACCAACGCTGGAATTAATAATAAAAAAATAAAGTTCAGAACTAATGCAAATGCCTTTACTGAATATTTTTATTATCCAAAGAATATAAAATACAAGCTGGTAGTATTTCAAAGATTTCAGACAGACATTATCATTCCAGTCAAACAAGGTAAAAAACATGCAAAAAAGTTGCACAATGCTGTTTAAGTTAACTCCATCAGAGTATCTACGAGGCTCCTTGGCCTGGTCAATTTTCAGTTTGCAAAACACCAGATCCTGGAAACATCCTGCCTGGATCATATTTCTATTATTCAGACCGACTAAATCCTCCTGAATGATTTCTTTGCATTATAATATTATACATATACCAGTAAGTATATTTAGTTTAAATTTGAAATAAGTTTCACCCAGTAAAAAACCATCCATACTCAGGGAAAATATCATTTTACATTATTTTTTAGCATCTTGTTCCGTTCCGTTCAAAAAAATAGAATGGAAAATAATAAAACTGAAAGCGAATACGTAAATTTGCTAGCATTTGCTGATTTTATTCTATATTGTTAAAGTGGACACTATAATGAATAGTATCACAATAAACTTACTTTTTACTAATAGGGGTCTCAAAAACAAACAGTCGCCTTGAATATTCTTATCTTGTTTCATTTACTGGTGGTTGGTGGGTAAATGTTATTATTATTTTTCTGCAGGGACTGATTCTCAATTGCATTAGAATAAGCACCTCAGTCTTCTTTTTATACGAAACTATTATTCATGAAAAAATTATTTTTGAAGTAAAATGAATTATTATCATAATCAAGTCGAAAGTGTAAACCAAGCACTTGATTCAATGCAATTGATTCAATTGAGCAGTTTTGATTGACTGATTGGAGATTAAAAAGCATAAATTGCGATTAATATGAACGTAATATTAACCTTGTTGATTTGATAATTCATTGTAGATGATCACTTCCGTGTGACAGGAGAATTCATCTATCCCTTATATACTACTTTTTCAGACCGGTCGTACTCTTAGTCGACTCTGACCTGATCTCTGGATAGTGACCTGTTGAGCGATCGGTAGGTCAAAGTAGAAATGGAAACTGGGGCACAGAAATATATTTTATATGGAGAAAGCGTCGTATTAGTCCTCCTCTTCATTGCCGGACTAGCTGCTAACATTCCTGTTTTGATCGTCTACTGTAAATCAAAGCATATTCGATCTATAACTGACAAGTAAGAAACACTCTGTTTTACAATATCTTTGCTTAATGTAAATGTAAACTGTTTGTAAAGGTAAATTATTAATGACAAAAATTTGATTTTGAATTTCTCGTGTTACCCCATAGGTTTTTACTGAACTTGCTGATCGCAGATTTGATCTCGGTAGCCCTTCTATTCCCTAGTATTCTCGTGAATTTCGTTCAGTATTCTGTTGGAGAATATGACTTGGAAGTTCTCAAAGGAGATTATCAGTCTGCACTGCCCCGAATTCATGGATCAACGGATATCATCATTGGAGCTGGTCAAGGCTACGTTAATCATAATACTTACGACGAAAGGAATCAGACTGACCAGAAAATACTATCGGATTTCAACCCGAATAGCCTAAATAGGAATTTTACCTACTGGAGTTGGAGTTGCGGTTTAAGCAATGGTCTACTGGCCGGACTGGCCACAACGTCAGTATTAGCTGCTTTGGAAATCGCTATGGAAAGATATTTGGCCGTGGTGACACCCCTTCACTACCATAAATTTCTTACGACCCCGAGTATTTTCATCACTTCTCTCATCGGAGGCGTCATATCTATCGGTAGGTCGACACAAATTTCAAGTCACACTTGTTCCAGTAGCATAAAAGTATATTTTATGTCTTTTGATACATGACACACAAGGATTTTGCATTTATTTTGGCTCCTTACTGATATTGAATCCAAGCTTGTAAAATATACTAATGGTTAGATTGCAAAATTCTTAAATTTTAGGTTCTGCTGTGATAGCGTCTTTCGATCCGACTCAGTCTGTTTTTCCAACTTGCATGAGTCATGTAAACAATATTGGAGCCAAACACTTGAAGGACTTCAATGGAACAATTGGAAATCATCTCAGCGAAAAGTCTAAACATCAACTTCATAGCTCATCGATAACAAATTATTTTTATGACAATCAGCTTGGGGATGATGAGGAATTATTGAGTCATAACAGCAGCAGTTACACTAGCACTACCTTTCTTTGGTCATTATACACCCTTATCAATGTCATCATATTCTTCATCATTCCGGTTATCTTAATGACCTACATTTATTTGAGAATTTACGTTGAAGCTCGAAGACAAAAAATCAGAATGGCTAAAAGATACAAACCGTATTTTCTTCCTGTTCCTTCAGACCAACTGAATTCTGGTAAGAATGAGTCCTATACCTAATCAAATCACACTAATCAGTAGTAATCTAATGTATACGTAACACATTGCCCCAAATGGCCCAGTCTCATAATACCCCCGAAATGTCCAACAAACTCAAACCTCTTAGTCTCAATCTGCCTCAAAAGTCTCAAATCTTGTCGTTTTTCCTATTTTGTCAACTAATATTAATTAACTTTTTGGTTCTATTTACAGAAGATGCTACTCTTAAAGGAAAGAATAGGTTCCATCCTATTTTCGTAAGGTTTAAACTAATGGACCGTTTGAGGGCAACGCGTGTTGATCGAGCAGCACGGGTGGCAGTATTTACATTATTTGTCACAATCCTCTGTTGGTGTCCCTATTACTTTATCCGAGGATCAAATGCCTTCCGAGCTATTCTGGTGAGTTATTTATTTAAATATGACACTTATCAAATGGAAATATGACCACGGAACTTGATATAAAAGCTTTTTTCTTATTTTTTTTTTACTTTAAACGTCAATATCCTGCTAAAGATTAGTGGCGAAATCCTTCTCAGGTTAGGTCAAGTTTCAAAATATAGTACACAGCTTACATGATAATAATATGCAACTTGGCATTTGCACGGGTGGTCAATTTTCAGAAAAAGTTTCTCCGTGTAAATTTTTTTCTTTTCCCAAATGACACCCATGTCTACACACTTAAAGAGTCATTCATAAGTAAACATAAATCTTGGTTGTAATGAATGCACATATAGGTTCTTAAACCTGATCGTTAAATGACTTCAGATTCTGAAATTGTAATAAAAACGAAAGAGTATGTATTTCTGTTTGTTTCATATTACGAAACCAACTTCCGGGATTTTCTTAAAATCAAAGGTATACCATTTAGAAGAGAGTCGTTTCCACCTACTAGCCCAAAATACTTCCTAGTAGTGCATAAAAAGTTACTTAAGAAAATACCCATGAGCCACATACCATAAAGCAGACCAATGTGATAATCGCTTTGACCTGACTAACAAAAAACTGTTTTGGATGCCCAAAAGAGTCTGGGACACCAAGATATATATTTAGGGTATTAAAACGAAGACAGACAAGAACACGTGCCACTGCTTGCTTAAAGAGCAAGTTGAAAGAACCTTATTTTTCCAAAATGAATGAACTTAATCTTGGGATTTTTGGGTTATTGAATTGCAGGCAGCGTCTGGATCTCAGTCTTTATCTAAAGACACCTCATTTGACGACGACCAGTATCAGCAGGACATGGATGAGAAATTATTATTAGATAAGGGGGAGGCTTCAGCTTGGGTCAAATGGGAATGTGTTCTTCCATTACTTTGTGCAAGTCTTCATCCTCTCCTTGCCCCCATATTTTACGCATACAGATACAAACGGCTAAGGACTGAGATTATTAAAGCCGTTCGGGAGTCGACCCCATCATGCAATGGCTGTGAGAAGAACAGTATGACTAACAAAGCATTTAACAACACTACAAGCACAACATCAGGGGGGGCTCCTTGCATTCGTCAAGCAATTGTTAGTGCACCTCCCCCTGAGCAAACCAGTATTATTAACAAAGGAGATAACAATTGCATAATCGATTGCATAAACGAAGTTAGAACTCCCATTCTATCCGTAACTCCACCACAACCCAGTACAAGTGGGTCCAACAGTATATATGTAAATCCTGGGGATTATCACTACGAGACTGATCCTCACATCAGTAGTGAACTTGTTGATGCCCAACAAGAAAGCCATACTAGTTTAAACGTTCCTGTACCTCGTAATAATGACCCAGTGTATCTTAATCTTCCTCAAGAGAGTAATCTTGAGGACGATGGTCTTAAACATGCTGATGATATCCTTGTAGACGGTACTGTTCGTTGCAGTATGGAAACTGGAGGTGTAGTCCTTGCAGAACGTTCTGTTGGAAACTTTGTCAATTGCTTGACTGTCTGGATGAACTCGTATTCTCGACGGTGGCTTCAACACAGGGAATCTGTTACCAGCACTGCCTCTTTTATAACTCTTCTTTCCTCAAAATACCATAATAAAGCTAATCCTGTTGCCAATGTTTAGCTTATTTTTAAATTAATCTGACATTTTTTAAGAGCTATCTTCATTCATTTAAAGCCCAAATATAAATAAATATATGTTAAGTATATTTGCACGCATATAATTTTTGTATCAACTCGTTTCTGTAAACATTTAAACTATTTATTCATTTGATGTCATAATGAAGTATGATAAAAATGATGAATCTCTTATCTCAATCTCAATAGCTGTCGTTTTAAATTATTCAGAGTCAACAGTTGTAGGAACAATTGATTAATAATAAAAGATGAAACTTTCTAAGCAAACTCTACACATTTAGTAAGACTGACCCCTTACCCAAGGAAAGGTTTGAGGTTGGATTAACTATGACCAATAGTTGTACATTTTCAGCTTCGTTTTATAAACGTGTGAATAATTACGACAAGAACTGGTTGGCTTCTGATGCTTTCATTCATAAAAAATAAATAATGAATAAGCATTGATACTCTTAAGATAAAACAGGATAATGATAATCATTGTGATCCAATGAGTTATTTGGGAAGGACAAATATTTTACAAGTAAGTTTAAGCTTGCAAATATATTTGAAATAGTTGTTAGTCATTTTAGCTGAAGTTTCACAAGGTACTTGATAAAACAATGTTATAATAAATAATCAATAGGAAATAATTCTAATTTATGGTGAAAATACCTTTGTCATATTGTAGAATTAAACCGACTTTTATGTCTTGTCTCCTACGAAATCTATACTGTCAACTGATTATGTTCAAAAAAAGGGACTGTATTGCATTCTTGCATTTTTACTGTTCTACTATACTACATGGTTTAACTGTATTTAAGTTTAATCATAGTCTCGTAGTATTAGAAATATATAGATTATATCATGAAATACAAATACTGTTTATTGCCGTCTCTGTATTATACAGTAATCAATAATTTTAAGATCAACCATATTGATGCCATAAGAATAAGCAAAATCAACAAATTCTCCTGAGCCAGTAAAGGAATATATCCAACAAATGTCCCGAAGCAACACGTGATGAAACTGAAAACTTAGTATAAAACTTGCAGCTTTAAAACTTGTCGATAAAAGTCAAAGACCAATTAAAAGTAGTTTGATAGTGAATTATTAGTTAATAGTTGAATTGTTATAAATTACCATCATGTAGTAATGAAAATGTTAGATTTGATCTCAGAGATATTATTTCTTTGAAACTGGCATAGCTCATAATGCCGTATTAAACTGAAATAAAAGTAAAAAAAAATTATGCATCATAAATTACTATTCTCAATTACACAAAGGCACTTTATTCAATGAGTTTATTTATGCATTTAATTTTGTACATTATTATTAGAAGCTGCAGCACATTTAAAATTACAGATAATTTAATGATATACATTGGGCTCTGAAATGAGCGCAAGCTATAAGTTACAACTTGTGGGCTTGAAATGAGACCAATATAACGTTATAAAATTGCTCTTAAGATATCACATACTATACAACAGTAAATGTAAAACGGCGGAGTTTAAAATCCTTTTTGAAACATAATTTTTGTATTTAATAATAATGAGAATTACGAATGTCACAACCAAATTTCACATTTGTAAATAAATTTTTAAGGACAAGCTAAACACAGGTAACGTCTATCACAAAGCATAATATAAGAAATACACTGTAAAAGAAACAATCCACCTTTAAATGCAGAGTATTATATGACACAATAAAAATTTTACAGATTAAAAAAAAGGAAAAAAAAAACATTTTCCCCCAATATCTTTGGCATTAAAAAAACTACAGAAACAAGAAGAATTTAGTGAACCTCACTCACAGTACGAATTAAATATTATAGGACCAAGTGTACTCCTACTCTTACTTGCAGAACTGCTGGCTTTAAAAAAGAATACAGCCGTGGCTATTAAGAAGATCAGTAATATAACTTACAACTATTCATAAAATTATAATACGGCTAGTACAATTAGGGAACTGTTGGAAACATAAGATATCTTGAGTTTCTTTAATTAGTTTAAAATCTTAATTAGAATACAAAATAGCTAGATGAAGTACCACTGGAAGATTGTTATTAAGAACGACATATGTTTTTGGAATATGTGATGGAATGACGTTTTGATATATTATTGGAACCTTAAAGACAATATTAGCTTGCATAACCTAACATTTTTTTAACAATTATAATAAAAAACAATATCATCACGGTCTTTATAAATCCTCCTCTACTTACTATTAATTGACAACAATGTATATTAGGAAGCATCTTTTATCCACAATTTCAGTAATCAAAAGGGTATGGTATCATATTGGTAAAAGGTATTTTAATATACGTCGTGAAAAATGAACTTTATACCAAAAACTCGAATAGTTGCACTTAAAAATTTCGATTGCTGGAGTACGAAAGATCTTCCTTTCTTGTAGTTTCTTAATTTGACAGAGTCTTTCTTAATTTTTAAATACAATTTAAAGACTTACATAATAAAAATTATTATTTTTCAAGTAAAAAACATTGGTAACAATTTCTGATTGCACTGAATAATTAAATACTGAGAACACCTGATATGCATTCAGATTAATTTGGTTTGTGTTTAAACATCACACCTTACGACTACGATTTGTCATATTCTTCAGTACGTTGTGGTACGTATTTCTTCAGATTATTTTGATTCCTATGCGAAAATTTTGTTCCATGTTTTTGATATATATTAAGATAAAAAGAGAAACAAGTTCAGTTGTACTTGATAATTCGAAATTTGTTAACCATAGAAATCCGCATCAGTTAGACTTTGACGCAAATATTCTGTGTACATGGTTTTCTGTTAGAAGTAAAAGAAATACATGCATATTAAGTAGGTTGGTTGCCATAAAACCTTTAAAGTGGGTAAGATCGTTTAGTTTACCTTTCGCTCAGCCACTTCCGTGACCACATCCCATGACAATTTCAGATTTTTGACCTCGCGGGATGGAAGAACTGGTTCGGTACGATACAGTCGAGAGAAAATGAGCAACGCTCCAGACAGAAACACCACGAGTGTAACAAGTTGCAAATGGTACTCAGGAGGCACAGCTACCCATAGGGTTACCAGTGGACTCTATAAAATATTAATTTTTTGTACTTTAGATGATGTACCATTTCAATTAACAAACTACAAAAATATTCGCCGTATATTACAACAATTCCGAAACAATAGATGCAGCTTACCAACACTGCTTTTAGAACATCAGCTCCAGATCCAATATGTGCTCTCATTGAAGCAACGGGAGCATTTGAGACAACAAGAGTTCCAAAAAGAATAATTGGGAGAAACAGGCCAAGAGTCCCAAAACCCCAGCCTAAAAAACAAATTTAAAGATAATTATAGATATCATGTCATGTTTTTCAAATCCAATACAACAAGTTTACCTGGGCAGAAAAACAGAAGTGTAAATACTTATGAATCGGTGTACGTTTGCACTTTGTAAGCATATAAAAACAAATTAAAAAAAGCCTCACTTTGAAGTGACTGATTAAAGTTCCTTTTTCGAGTTTCTTTATCCAAATCCAACCGCTTTGAAATTTTTGTTTTCAGAATTTGTACATCTCGTTCAAGATTATTCAAAGAATTCTGAACGGTCTGCTCAATTACCTTCTCCACCTCAATACAAATATCGTCAATCTGATTGGCACATTTGGTTGACTGTAAATGATAACACAATTAGATTATAAATGTCACGCAAATTTCGTAACGTGCCTTTAATGGTAACTCAAGCGCTTGCGTTTCTCTTACCTTGGTACCAATATCCGGCAAATAAACTGTTGGCATATCGAATCCAGTTCGGTTCAGCCCCGGACGTTTGCAAAGTTCTTGCACAATCTGCATCAAAACTCTGAAATCACAGATTAAAGTTTTTGTAAACAGATGTTGCCAAAATAATTCCCTGCATTCATATGAAATTCCTATGACTTGAGCTGTATTTCAGTCACAGAAGAAATTCTTACTTCTGACGGTCTGTTTCTGACCCGGCTTCATCCGCTTTAGCTAAATAAAGACGAATCTTCTCACTATTCGATGCCCACATTTTTTCAAGGATGTTTAACGTTCGTTTGCATAAAGCTTGCCCCATAGGGTCGAAAAAAACAAAGACCAAATCAGCCATATCACCTGCAATAAAAACAAAGTTCAACATCTTACATTCTCATTTTTAATCAGTATTTTCCTCTTCAATGGCAGCACCACACGAATGTTGTACGAATACCTAAAAGTTACTAATATAAGCTGAAGCAGTTGAATATTTTCTTACAATATATATGGCTTATAAACTAATTAAAGGTATGACGCTGATTAATTGGTAACAATTAATAGAAGGGAATAAAAAAATAACACGTTTGCGAAATAGATGACTCACCAAGCCATAGTAAAGTTTCATTTACATCAAATGGATAGTGCATGTCTCCATCCACAAGTCCTGGTGTGTCAATAAAGGTGACCATGTTGAATTTCTTTGAGCGAGATGTGCTAACCTCGGTGGTCAAAAAGTCCATTACACCTATCACAAAATAAATTCATCTCATAAAAATGTTTCCAATCCCTCCCAGCTACATCTGCATTTGTATACTGCTTAAAAAGTTAGCCCATTAAAAAGGTAGCTCTTAGAACTGATTCTAAAATTAAAGTTTCCGAGACTCGAAGAAGTTGTAAATAGAAATCCCACACCATAAGCAAACTAGGTCTTCAATTTTAAATACGCTAGCCCAGATTCTCAGGCTACTAGCTTGGCTTTTAAAAGATTATACCAACGGGGAAACCAGACCACAACGGGAAAGGAAAACTTGGTGAAAAACTGATAAACGGAAAAGATTGGGGGCTAATAAAGAAATAAATTAAAGGAAGGCAGTGGTCAGTGGTCAAATGGAAATTCCAATACAATATCTACTGAAAAGACAACTTGTACAGGAATATGCTAATTATTGAACATGACAGATTCATTTCAACATTACTGCGAAAAGATAAAAATTAAAGTAAACCATTCTTGTCGATGATCAGGATTAATTGATATCAATTTTGTATTAGGTACTTTCAAATAAACAGGATATAATTTACAAAAAATACGCATTTCTTTGTTCAGACTACTAGCTGTTAAAATTATCACAAATCCCAGTATTAGGAGGGTATTAAGTACTATGAGTTCCAGAAATGACATGATTTCCTGAAAACCAGGCATAAGGGCATGGGAAATCCCGCATCATATTTCGGGCTTGCATTGCAAATTGCAATTGAAGTCTAGAGAAAAAAACAAATAAACCTGAAGAATTAAAGCCTACTTAACACTTATTATAAAACCATTACACATTAAATTACAATATCTTGGTCTAACTAAATTCTGTTTCTGATCCGACATTACTCGACAGATATATTTCGTAGACATCAACCACAATTTGCGACTAGGCATTCCACAAAACCAAAATCAAAGTAAAAGAGCAAAAGGGTAGTAAGTAAGCAATAAGTTTGTATTTAAGAATTGTCTACTTTAAGTTTGGTGAGACACGTCTTTTAGCTTATCTGTTCACACCAGATGGTTTTGTGGCCTGGTATTGGTATCGTATTTAATTGTATATTGTTCTTTATCGACTGAACGGCTACTTATTAAAAAATTTTCAACCAAAGCTGAAAGCCACATCCCTAGAGGAAGTATACCGAGGACTAGGAGTTAGGACCCTTATAAAATCCACATCGCCATCGTGAAAATTTGTCAGTTCGTCTTGAACCTTTCTTTTCAACAGTCAAGTTTTCCAAGAGATAGGCACTTGTCTCTCAAATTTTACTTTGTATCTCAACCCTATATTATAATCAGTCTCCTTAATTTCCTCCCTGTATATCTCGTAACTTCTATCTTCATTGCAATACATAAGTACATAATATAACACATTCAATAACCACTTTGGTTTTTATTCCAATTTTAACCTTTTGAGTTAGTATCTGTTCGTTATGTACTCCTTTCACTTGTTAGATTTACACTACATCATTATTTAGGAATACTGGCTGCAGTAGCAGACAGGTTCAGATATCCTACTTGCTTTCTGTCCAGCAGTCAGTCAGTGTTCGCCTACCAGTCAACATCTTCAACTTTATGTCTCTAATTAAAAACGTTCTGGGCCTCCGGAAGAAGACATCATCAACTGTCTATCTAAACCACCCACACTAAACCTTCCCCACAGTGCAGTTCTTTACTGGGCATTTTGCAGTTGTTCTTAAACAAGCGAGCTGCCCCGTTAAGGGCTATATTCGTGGGGAAAAAAACTTCGGTGTGGGACTTCCCTGTGGAAAACCATAGCTTTAAGCTGAGCCTAGAATAATAATAAGCAACTTACCCGGCATGTCTTGCATTGGCTTCAAGTGTGGATACAACTGCAAAGTGGCTGGCCCCTGTTTTATAAAAAGAGAGGGCAAAATATAGGATTCGTCATTCGTGAGTCATAAACTTTTCCTTTTTGTTTGTCACAAACAGAATACAATAATATGCCATTAATCGATTAGATTAGAATAGATAAACTCAAGTTCAGAATTTCTTTGATGTATAAGGTTTTAGTTTTTTGGTCCTAACGTCCTAGGCATTACACAAGTTATTTTATGCTTAAATTACTTACTTTCAAAGTATCCCGTTTCTTTCCACTAGTTACAAAAGAGAACCCCTGTGTTTCAATAGCTACCCCAGTCTTCAAAATAGATTCTTCAATGTACCTGATTTTAAAAAATACGTAAGAGTTAAAACATACCAAAAATATTTGTTAGTTTAAACTTACCAATTAACAAAGCTTGACTTTCCGGCTGAGTGATTTCCCATAACGAGAACAGTAACTTTGCGACGAGGGTACGCCAACTCAGTATCTACCGATTTACCGATTTTTACCAGCCCTGCAACATTAAAATAAAAATATTTTGTGAAATTTTGACCTTATAGTAATTGGAATACATTCGAGTTTGTACGGTAATTTTTCAAAAATCATTTGTCGCTAAAAGGAAAGATTTGTCGCTAAAAGGAAAAATTCGAGGTCAACAGCATATAAAAATTGTGCATAAAAAATAATTAGGTAATATGCACAACTTAATTATAGGGTAATGAGAACATTAGTTAGTTGTAGATAACGTTAATCACATAATTGTTTTTAATGAAGTCACTTTAAATTCCGTCGAACAATATTTTTTGATACTGGTAATTCCACTCAAAAATATTCATTCCTTAGTCTCAGTGAGCATATATTTTTCATTTAAATCATTAAGCTATAACTATGACCTCTTAGCAACGACTGAATGAATCCGCTTACGGAAGATAATATCTAATGAAGGAGGTAAAGCATTTTACGGACAAAGCATTTACTTTTCTGTTACCAGTAGTGCATATTATTATTATCTCATACCGAATCCATTCCATCATATCATGATCTTTTCTGTGAACATTGCTATAAATAAATAGATAAATCCGTGGCGAAAATATCCAAGTACAACATACAAAGACCGCACATGCCAAAGTTGCTACCAATTGCATGCATGATGATGATGAAAGAATAAATAGTATCAAAACGTTTTCTCTGTTTTCATTACGAAATTGCTTAAAAGTCGGAAAGTGGAAGGTTACAGGCTGCTGCATACAGATGAAAGTCGTTTTAAGGTAAGTATGGCCAAGATAATCATCAACAGAAAATATAAGCTAAGTCAAAACAACCCTTCCTCCGTCCAATTGCCTACTTTCAATACTACCCTAATAATCTTCAAGTCAAACCTGAAACGTAATATGAAAAACTACTTTATTATGCCCAATGACATGACAATGATACCATTGATATAATATCATAAACTCAAAAAACCCTTTCAACTTCTATAAAATCTCTTGTATGAAACTCATATCTCTGAATCTATCAAAAGAATTACTGCAGGTGTAAGTAATGCATCTCAATTATATTTTACGTTTACTTTTTTAAAGGCAGGTAAAAATAATGAAGCCTCTTAAATATTACAACATCAATAAATGAAATGAACTCATTTTAAAAAGTTCCACAGGTTCTTTCTTTGAGGATTCTCTTTCATCTAAATAAATCCAGCAGCTCCTTTCACAGGCACCACAGTCTCGCCCTATTTCTATTTCTAAAGCAAGCCATCGATATTAAATGTATGTTTAACCTTCATGTGATCCTTAAGTAGACACATCCCATTGTGCTTATCATGATTTACTTACACTCACTCATTGACTCATTTATTAATTTTAATAACGCATGAGTTGGGTCAAGAAGTGATGAATTATCATAAAAGTAATAACGAGTTGGAAATAATTATAAAGACACCTGTGAATCAGTTAGTAAAAAATCCGTACTAAAATTTTCAACCTTTCATGAAACCAAAAGGTTACCCTCTTTCTGAAATTCATTCATTCTCATTTGTTGGAATAAAATCATTAAACTGATATGAGGTACTCCTTTTGTTGCTCGAGAGTTGTAAAAAGGGTTAATTTCAAAAATAAATCATGTACGAATCTGAAAGTGTACAACAAGACTGAACATGAAATAATGAATATGGTGGTAATGAATAATGATAGAGTAATGATAATGAGATGCTGAACGAATTCCAGATCAATTACAAAATTAAACATTAAACAGTTTGATAAGGACGGAGTGGTAGTGCTACTGGTAGCAGCATTGTAGTAGTCTGTAGTAAATATGCAAAAATGCATGAAATATTCTTCCTAACAAAACTGACTGCTATTGCAACTTCGATCTCGAGTAGACTTGGACCAAATCATATCTACAAATTATGCATCATACTATATTATGGACTACCACTGGATGTTCATCATAAATAATAATAAAAAAGAGTAAGTGACCCGTTGATACAGCCTCACAACAAGAATACAAGAATGTATTAATGAATTCATTTGTAAATCCAAGCTAAATAAAAAAAAGTTCCTCCTGACTCTTAACTGATAATATGTAACAATAATGTGACTAACACCATGACAGAATAAACTTAATTCCGAAAGCCGTCAATATTTGTGGGTGGATTAGAGTACTCCATTGCGATGGCTTATTGCGTGTGCTTCTACTTAAAAAATAAAATATGTAATTAATTACGATTTCTTTTAATCATGCACAGTTCAGTCCATCATCGTGCATAAGAAATAAGAAAAGGCTCTGCAATAAAAGTAAAATCACTTCTCAGAAAACATGTATTCGTGATTAGATGCTACGTAAACTTATTTATAGTAAGTAATAAAGCTACAACTAAAAACTTCTATGACATGAATCATGGCTACATTTATTTTCAAATTTTGTTTTCAAATTAATAATGCTTTATTTTATTTCTGAATACGAAGTATTAGATAATTGAACTTCTTATGTATTAGGTGTACTGTTGTTTCTTCTCAGACATTACGCTCAAATTCACTTCAACCCAAAATGAAATGTCAAGGCTCGCACATAAGAAACAGGGAACCACTTTATAATTTAACATTATTACATATCTTTTTTACTATGTATTTTAATATATATACTATATTATATTAAACTGTCCCATAAAGACGGTAATTAGAAATCTAAGCTTCGCAGAAGCTATACCACAGGGTACTCCCACAGAACCCAAAAATCTGGAGTTGCTTGTCGTTTCGGGATTTAAAAATTAGGAATAGAGGATATTTCCCATTTCCTTCTTTATTCAAAATCTGATCAAATAATTATGATCAAATGAAATATTACGATGAATTCAATAAATAAATGTATGAATTAAATCTTATTGATTTATATTAAATTTTAATCTAATACGGTTGCTCTAAATGAAATGAAATGCCAGTAATGCCACTGTCTCTTATTGTAGTTGTCCTACTGAAATTTTACATCTCAGCATGAATCTATTCGTAAGGCGAATCTATAGTCATCTATATCTATAGTATTAGCCAGTTTCAAGCTGCCAGAAATAAAGCAGAAAACCGATGACTATAAAAAATAAACGGAAATTTAGAAAGCTGAAAACTGTCCTTCAAACAGCAATAAGCACACATCCATGCATTTCATCTTCGAGTATTAACAATATCCTAGAGTTATCGTAGTCTGTGACAAAAAGTGTATTTTTCAAATGAAGAGCATCTCCAAAAAATAAATGCCAACCTTTATGACCTAAGAACATTCAATTTTAGCTGGTTTATCATATCACTGTTTGTACTTATAGTATAGGTCTGAAGATGAGTGTTTGCTCTTGGAATTAGAAAAGAGTATAAACCTGTTCCTTTTGTTTAATGTTGTGTAATAATGCGTCTTTGATGCCGTGCAGTCTGGCACCTGAGTTCTTGGCATATTCTCAAAAGATCTCTTATGTTAAAAAAACCTCACAGTTGCTAGTCACTTTACAAACAATGCGAACATTTAAAGGATTAGTCATCGTATTTGTAATATTAACATCATTCTACAACGTTGAAAAGTCTTCCTACATAACCTACCTTATCATTGTATTTAATTTAAAACCTTGGTTTATTTTATGACGAATACTGTGAATATACTACAAAATATGCATATTCCATTCCGAAGTCTACTGAAGGAGCCAAAGTCAAGAGTTTTGAAAACCCTGAATCAACCTGCCGTGGTAGTAATTATTGCAAGCAAAACCAAAACGATAATAATACAATCTTCATCATCCATAAAAATATTACATGATGCTGCATTACATACCGTTTTTTGCTCAAATAGGTTCCTATTCCTAACCTCTATTTTAATCTACTTTCGTATCCTACATCCTAAGAAAAAACGTGGTATTGTTATTTTTCTTATTATACTGGAAACAGTAATGATAGTGTCATCGTCGGGATCGTCGTATGGTTGATGGTAGGTCACAACAGTAGTAGTTAATAGTACCCACACGATAGTCATAAAACAACCCCAGAGCACTTAACTCCTCAGTTCTACGTACAACTATTTCTACTATATTGTATCAAGGAATAACAAGCCTAAAGTGGTGTACATGCTTTTCATGCGAGCATGCAGTAGTCTACATGAGTGAAGCCCCACTTGACTTGACGACATGAGTCACCCCGACGAGTCATCCTGTAAATCTCGAGTCAAAAGGCCCATGGCTTAAAGCACATAATATTACCAAAACTCTTACAAAATTAGTTCAACTACAATATAAATATAACACTGCTCCTTTATTATTATGATGATTTGCTATAAAACTTGTAGCATTCTGTAATATAACTTATAACTGTTAAGATTTTCAATATCCGAATATCCAAATGCATTGATTTTGTTGCATTATTATACAAAGTTTAGACATCATTTATCCTACTAATACTACTGAAATCCTCTAAAGACTATTTTTTATTCTTTTTGGTACTTCTGCTTCATTGGTGCAACAAAAAATTCAATACCGAATTTTCAGCTAGGTTTCACAACTCCGTACATACAAGAAACTCAACAATGGAAACCCTCAAACATTATCGCAGATATTCTGTCAGCGTGAACCTGCCTATCACTCCATTAGATAATGCTTTGAAATCTCGGTTTAATTGATCTAGGTACGAGATGCTGGCTTGCCAATACAGCAGAAAAAATCCTGCTGACATTATGATTTCTCAATTACACAGCAGAAAAAGTAGTCAACCAAACTTACAAGCAAGAATTTCATCCAAGTCAAGACTAACCAAATATTTCAATGCCCATTATGAATCATTAATAAATTTCAAAAGCGTTGTTCATCTCTAAACTTACGAATTTTAGTAGTCAACCATAAACTCAATATGAATTATTAACCTAAGTCCTTGATATTTTCATATTTTACCTGAATTACTGCACTCTTCAACAATTCTTTTACTGTAATTGCTGTATAAATAATTGAACTGGTTGCGATTAAAATTTAAAGTGACGAATACTAGCTATGAATAAGATAAGACTTAGCTAGACCATGAAGATGTTACTGCGAAATGTCCATGTGTCCGAAAATTAATTGGACAACGTGGAATCAGGACCACTGTACGTGAATTTGGCAAACAATATCCGGTTCCAGAAGGAAGAGTATTAATTTTGATAATACAACTTATTGTGCCCACAGTACATCGCTATCACTACATTTTGACTGGCCATTGTATAAAACATATCAACATACACGCACAAATTTAAGAAAGCATTCCATACACTCCGTGCATTTTTCAAACCATCATCGATTTTTGATGCGGCAATGTTGTACTGAAATAACTTCAGTACCGATAACATTAATGCATAAAATCATCAAAACGTTCCTACGAAAAGATAACAACTTAGCCTTTCACTTCCCCTTCATCGATTCACAACAATTACATGTGTGTTAAAAATGTATTGAAAATGAACATAGAGGCTTAAATAGTATACCTAAAATACCTATGCCTTTATGGATCATGAAAATTGAAGTTGTGTCATTACTGCTTTGCCAAAAAAACAATGAAAGAATATCATACCGGATATGGGTTGTCGAAATAGTTTTACTCGTTACTACCAAAGACATAGGATACATTAAATACTACCTTAAGTTACTACCTTAAAAGTTCGCATGTGGAATGATGTTTCTACCAAGTTAAAACTTTCAAACCTAATACATTGTAATTCAGTTATAGTTACAGTATAGGATCTTCATACATTAGTACGTGTAGGTACTAGTATATGACACCTATATGTTTCTTGGACATTTTGAGGTACTTGCACCGGAGTTGATTACAAATGACAAAAATTATGCAGAGCGTACCAATCCCCACTTTTCCACAAATGGCAATTGATATACGGCTTAAACTATACATTTACTTGACCTAATGTAAGTAATCCAAACGACAATTATACAGCAAAACATATTGCATTATATATGAAATCAAAAATAACAATCAAGTGACTCATCACCTTAACACCAGTATAATTAACCTTCATTCATCCAAGGCATCAATACTTCAATACAATTATGGACTTATTAAATGCTGCCTATACGGTTATACTATGTCCCAATTTGTTTCGTGCAAACGATATGAATGTTTTATGATTAGGGCTGCCGAATTCTTCACTTATCAACACTTCATCTTCATCACTCATCAGGTAATATTTTAGCAATTACATTCATGACGTAAAGATTGATAATGATTTGATCTTCTACTTCAATTACACAAAGCCCGGATGCTTTCTGTTCTACTGTTTTGCTATATAACCATTTTTTCGTTTACGTTTGTTAAAATAATTTTAATTTTATTCCTATTGTCTATAATTGTCATTGTCAACATAGATATAATATTGCAGACCTTTAGCATCAGGCTGTATTCACCTCAACTTCAACAGGTTAACAGATCTGGGAACTGTCGACCCTCCTAACCTAGGATTTGTCAATGGAGGTTAACCCATCCATCTGTATAAGATATCCTAAAAATCTGCAAGACGAAGGATCTGCGGCAACATTTATATATGGCTGGTCAGTAGATAATCGATACAGTACACCTCACTGTGGTTTTTGGAGGTCATGAAAATACTAAATGCATAATCAACTGTTACCGATATGAAATAGGCTTCCAAGTAGCTGCTCTTTATGAATTCCATTTAAATAGAATAAGAACAGTCATTCACAATTATTTATAAGACTATAATGTACAAACTTAAAAAAACTTAAAAATATCATCCAGAATTTATGCAACATCAAATACACTCTAATTTAAAATTCAAACAAAATAAAATAACAGGATTATTTTGTATGGTGTAAACGATAATTAACTATATAGGCTTCTAGATTTCACTCATGTGTGCAGGGTGGAACAGTAACTTATGCGTATTGGTGTTAATAATAAATAAAATAAATATAATAGACTTCGACCCTAAAAATATTCTTACTTTATTGATTCATTACACACAAACTAATTTCTGGTCTGTGTTCCTTCCCGACCTTTTGCCTTGAAACAAAGGAAGATATGCATCATCAATTAATGTATCTAATTGAAATCTAATCTAATGTAGTCAAAGACTACCATTTCGTTATTAGAACGTTCTCGAATAGTTTGTTCTGCTGTCTAAAATCGTTATAACACTTCACACGCCCAGCATGATCTGATCAATATAGGTGATGTATTGAAAACAAAAAAAACACACCCGGAGTTGTACCCAAAGTCGCTCAAAATTCTAGCTCTCAATACTGCAGTTTCACCTAGACCTAAGTCGTTCTGGTCAGATATACTTTTCATCTTACACGGAAACTTCCCTGACTGTCAAATGCCGATTTGGGTAAACAATACGTCATTCGAAAGTTTGTGAATGTTTCAAGTTTTATCAGTCTAGATATTTCTAACTTCTGTGCGATCTCGAACGAGTTCCTTGCGAAACTTGTAATCAATTTTTGATTTAAAATAATCATATAAAATATTTCTCATTACAATGCTTTCTAAACATCTAAACCCAGACAGCCTCTTTTTTGTAAAATAATAAACCTGATTCTAAAGCTTTCCAAAATGTTTTACAGTGAAAATATGTCTAGACACATCAATATTGTTTATGGTTTATTAATACGACCAAAATGACAATACTCATGGTCATGGTTGACATATTTAAACTGCTTCTGGAACAGATGCCTACAAAATTAAAATACATTTACGGCATAAAGCCTCTCGAAAATATTGCGCAAAACAAAGATTCAGATATTACTTATTACATTACTTTACTAGAACTTGAATTTTGACTTACCAACATCCTTGTCAGAATATATGTTGAAGACATCACTCAGGATTCGCTCGTTCAAAGTAAGGACATGTTGCTCAATTGAATTGGCTACTGGCCGAATATGCGATTGAGTAACTTTTCTCCTGATTACGCCCGGGCCCTTAACATCTTCGGTTGAATTAGACATTCTACTTTCCCTCCGGATACTTCTTTACATGCAATCTACGAATTAATTAGACATTCATTTTTAATTGATTATATACCAAAAAAACACCCGGAACCGCTTTTTAGATCTCAAGGTGTCAAATGTTAAATAAGAAAATTGAATACCCTTTTTCCAAATACTAATAAAATTCAAGGCAGTAGGCAGCATTAAATTTCAAATACACTCTACCTTAAGTATGAAGTAATAAAACTATGAGCTACAATACCGACCCTAAACAAATTATAAAACTGATGTTTCCAGGTATTCACTTTATTACCAGCTTTTAAATCTCACTTATTGTTGATTTGCTTGGTCAGTACACAACCATCATAATTATGCATAAACTCCAGAATTATGCTAATACTCACGAATCAACACCAACACCGTATAGTTACAGTCTCACAGTTTGTCTTTGTAGTTATCTATACGTTTTTAGTGTGGCCTTGCAGTCAAAATGCTAAATGCTAGGTACTAAAACTAGGTAAATAAAATAGGCAAATCAAACTAAAAAAAAGTCAATAGTTAATACGTGTATTGTATATGTTCAATTTATACGGCCTCTCCTCTGACCTGTCAATCATTGTGCACTATCACAATCACCTAACCAATGAATCCAGAATCATGAACATAGAAATGACTTAAGATTTGCATAAGAACATTTCAAGATTAGCTGTCTATAATGTAAATGTGTCAACGAATTAGACAACAAATATTCATGAATGTCAAAAGTCACATAACATCACGATAATAAACTATGATTGCCCAGAACACAGAAGGTAAAAAAATATACTAATATGTAATATATATAATTAATAAACAATATACCTCAAAATCCCAGATGACAAACAGATTCCCTACTGTATGGTGGCTAATGTTTAAGAAGAATCGATGAAGCTGTCCTGCCGTCTTTGTCAAAAATTAAAGGTCTCCTTCTCTAGATCTTGATCCGTAAAACTGTAAGAGTGAAAGAGAAAATTAGTTAACCGCTTTATTAGAGCATAAAAGATCAAAGACAAAATGGTAGGTGTAACGTTTGGGCCCACCCCAAAATCTACAGTTTCCAACGGACTTTTCAAGCGTTTTCAAACATAACCGAAGAAACTTAATGAATTCCCTCTACTAATGCATAAATACATAATAAACAATGCTAAATGCCAAATCAGTTTAGAATACGCCCCAAATACAAATGCATCTTGCGCTGGGGTTTAATTGCACATTTTCAGATCCAACCCAAATGTCACACCTCAATATCAAATACAACGTTTAAGATTAAGAGTATAATCAATAATAGAGACCTTTGAACTTTGAACCGTGTAAAGAGATGAATAGAAGAAATGGTGCAGAAGGTTCAAGATTTGTTATGGTCACCACAACAAGATTCGAATCTCATGGAAAAGAATAATGACAGTTTTGAAGAAGGAAACCTTGATGATTGTGGATAAAAGGAATCGGTGAATATATAATTGACACTGGTATTGTTGTGAATTGCTTTGGGGAAGGGAAGAATAGAATAAGAATTTTAAGGAAAAGGAGGACGGGAAAAGAATAAATTGGATCCAATCTCCCTCGATTAATGAAGACCGCCTCTACTCTTAATTCTATTCCAATCAAACTTTTATTCAACTATTCGAATTGTACCCACTTCTTTACTCCTTACATGTGCCTCAATCACTACATATCACCAACCACCATACTTGGCTGTTTACTGAGTCGAATCGAATCGAATCGAACTTGACCTCCGAAGAGGTCAATCGAACCGAATCCGAATCGAATATCGATTTTTTATAGCAGTAATCGAATCGAATCCGAACCGAATGCGAATCGAATCGAATAATAAATAATCGAATTAATCTCAAATGTTTTGTTAAAAAAATCTGAACCGTTTGTAAAGTAATAAAGCGAAGGGTTAGAAGTTTGGGGTATATAATTTTCGTGAATTCCGTAAAATACAAATAAAATAAAAATTGCAGCTGTTAAACTAACAACATTATTTTTAATTTTAACTACAGTGAACTTAACGACGACTCTGAGGATGTAGTTGTATGTAGTAGTGATGTGATGTGATGAGACGATGAGGTTTCTCACTTTGTCAACGGTCAACTGTCGTATTTCTTTTCCATAAATGCAATGTAAATTTCCTTCATTCATGTCATTTGACGTTTGAAATGTGCGGGGCTTTAAAAAATTTGTTTATTCGATTTGAAATTCGATTGTGGGAGTCGAATCGAATCCGAATCGAATAAAAAATAATTCGATTTGAAATTCGATTGCGGGAATCGAATCGAATCGAATCGAATCGAATATACCTTTTTTACAATGTAGGTCGAACCGAATCCGAATCGAATATATTCGGGTTCGATTCGGATTCGATTCGAAATTTTTCGAATACCAATATACGCCGATCCCTGAACAGCCAAGTATGCCAACCACTCATTTGATTTTTTACTTTTAGATTTTTTCCTACTCTTGCTTGTGTGGGAATTCGCTGGAGACAACTGCACAACAAAACAACGGCTCTTGCTCCTCTGCATCTCTCATCCTCTCTCCAAAAGAAGTCTGGAGTATAAAAAACCATGTATTCCAGTCATTTGAGGTTATACTATTCCAGAAATCATCATTTAGAAAACCAGTAGATTTGACCAGAGCAGAGCAGAGGCCAGAAGAATCCAATGCATTCCTATGCTCCTATGTTATTACTTGGAAGGGTCCGTTATTTTTTACCAATTTTGTAATTACATGTAGCGAAGTATTATAAAATTCGTAATATTTAAAACCAAACAATGATATGATTTCTGCACAGGGCAGTGCAGTGTTTGGATTTATTTTTAGTAATCCCGATCCCGAATATATCCCCATAATTTATGTGTGGATTAAACGATTTCTCATGTCTACTGAGGTCATTACTAGGCATCAATCATATATGAGATCTCCTTCTTTATTAAAGCACGGACAGAGCTTCGTGACTAACACTAAAGATAAATAAAATTGAAATACTAAATATGTCTGCCGATGAAAATGCTTAATTGTGATAGTTATTTGATTAATGCTTCCGGACAATGACATAGAACGGAAGTTGTTTGGTGGTGTCATGCATTATTTTAAAAATAACTACACATGCTATATCTTCGATGCTTGTAAAGCAAAATATAGATAGGCTTAAATGACATGTAAAATCTCTTACGAGGATGGGCAAAGTATTCTGGATTCAGAAATCTTTGCTCAAGATTGGGTAAATCGTACGAAATAAAATATTACAAAGTTACTTCTTTTAGTAAAGAGCACCGACAACTAACAAGTGGAACCAAATTATTGATTTATTTTTCTTTAAATCCAAAACTACCAATAACAGAACCTATTTCTACTTTAAAAAATTACAATTTGAAATGTAGAAGTTAATCAGTCACAAAATTAATTAATTTTCAATATATCTATGTCATTACCAATAATTAGCAGCTACTTGATTTTAAGCTAGCTATCATTTCATTTCAATCAAAAGTTATGAACAAGCGGTTGTATGTTTAAAACAACTCAACATCGCATGTGACCAAAAAAATTATAAGAAACACTAATTCCTTTGCTATCAACTACGAACTGCGTATAATAGAAATTAAAAACCTTATTTTATATCACAACATTATTATTTCGTCAAGTTCATTGTCAATTATCGAACTTGCCCTGTACTAATGAATCAGTGTATGTATGCATATTTAATTATTATTTAACGTTCATGGTCATCTCGAAGCCCTTGATGTAGCTCTTTCGATGTCCAACTAATACTAGATGTTTTTTTGTAAGGGCATCGGCGACTCTTTACTATCGTCCTCTAAAATCAGTTGATGACCTTTTGAGCTTGTTTTTTCCTTTCTCTTTCTTTTTTTATTAACTTTCTCTGGTGCAGCTGCTGATTCTACTTGAACCTTTTCAACAGGCCCAGTAGGACTAGGAGGGAATATTATTTTCTGAAGTTTTGCATATTTGACGGTGTGAAATGGTGTCAACTCTGCATAAAGGGTTTCCATCTGCAAAAATGCGTCCACATTGTAATCTAAACAAATCATATAAAAAACAAATGATCAATTAATTTGATTTACTTATGTGTAACATATTCCTAAAATTATTGTGCTTTTTGGCAGTGCTTAGTGATTATTACCCTTGTACGGAGCTTCCATATCTTCTTTATTAAACTTCCGGGTACGTTTTCGAAAAATACGAACTCGTTTTCTACGTTTCATCCGATATACTTCGATTATTCCCATTTGTACCAAAGTCTGAACAAACCAAAAACATGTACACCACAACTGATGAATAATAAGGTAAGAAAAAAGCCAAGGAAAAAACTACTGAGTTATGTTACTACTTACCGATAGAAGAATCATGGCTTCTACATAGGAAAAGACAGGAATCAGATTTTTGCAGATTTCTTCCACTGATATTACTGGATGTCGTTGCAACACTCCCAATATGCTCGAGTATGCCCTATCCAACAAATCCCAATTCATTCCCCCTTTGGAATTCATCCACGGTCTCATTACAACTCTAACCAATGAAAATAATTTTTAAATTATTCTTTCTGATAGTATTGATTGCTATGGCATTCTTCCTAAAAAAATGATTCTTTTTAAATTACCTCCGCACTAATTTTCCATCGCTGCGTCGTGGCACGGCTGTTGTCCAGTTTTTCATAAAGCACGCAGCAACAAATCTAAAAAAGGTAAACAAAGAGCTAATATAATTCAACAACAATTCAATTCAATCACTTAATTTTTACTCTTTACTCTTTGTTATGGAATTGACAATACTTTGCTAGATTTTTATTAGGTATTCCCAAACTTACTTTCGAGTTCGTACTCCAACCATGTAAATGTAATTACAGTCAATGAGATACATAAGGTTTTTCTTCAGGTCTTCCTTCGGGAATTTAGTCTACATAGGTGCGAACATAATTTGCTTTACACGACATCAAGTTCACCAGCCTTGTGTTTAAAGATCAACTTACCAGCAAATACCTCACAGATACTCCTGTTTCTCCACAAATGTGAATGATATTATAAAGCCAGGCACTATCTCTTAAAACAATTTCTCCATCCGGCGCCCCAAAAAGTGTAGTTTTTTCATTGAATTCAACAATCCTGAGGAGCAAAATTTACGAGTATAGTCTAAATATTTGATTATTACTCTTAATTTAAATGACCGATTTTAAAATATTAAGCAAAACTCACTGTATCAAACTGTTCTCTAAAAATATTTTATCCTTCTGAGAATGAGGTTTAGAGTTTCCATAGACTAATTTGTTCAATGTGAGTGACTTCTTTGGCTTCAACTTGATCTGAGGTAGGTTAATATCAAAAAAGTCTTTTTCTACAAACTTAACTTTCTCTGAATCTGGGTTGGCATTCAATCTGACTCTCAAAAGCCGCAGCGCATAGTTCTCTTTGTCTATGGCAAAATTTTCATTTGATTTCAGCAAAAGGTCATAATCTCTTTTCCATTCTTTGTGAACTGTGATAATACACTCAGGTAAAGTCACTATCATCTTGAGCTGTAAAAAATTTAAAAGAAAAGTTGTTGAGTACATTCCCAAACATAAATTTCCATATTTTATCTAGAATATAACAATAATTTTATGCCTGCAAATAAGTGAAGCAAAAACGTGCAAAATCAAGCTTAAATCAATTGCAAGATTCGCAACAACAGTGTCACTCCGTACTTACCGCTAGGCCGATGTCACCTAACAAGTAAACTGTCCCTAAATGGTAGTACGGTTGCACTGAAGGTATTCCTCTCTTATTCTTGCTGCACACAGTTAGCACAGACTGGGCAACTCTAAAAGTGGTAGGAGAGACGTAAGTCACAAGCTGTCTTTTCATCTGAGAAGAAAGATTAAATTTGCCCGTTCGCTTTGTAACGCTAATAATTCCATGTGATCTGAGGCTATTCATAACTTTTTCCAAATGTTCATCAGGTATTGAGGCTATGAATGACTGTATGGATTCAAGCAGTTCTTCACTAAATATCATACTCAAAATTGCCGTTCGCCCAGTCCAAACTATTACGTCGTCTGTGTCCCTTGCATCCCTTTCACAGCACACAATTTCAGCTTTAGGGCCTGAAATGTGACGTTTTCGCAACCTAAGAATATTTTTAAACAATTGCGGTGTCATGGAACATTGCATTCGTCATTCGTGCTTTTTATTTTAATAGATCAATATCAGTAATTAGCCATTAATCATTTTGGATATTAATTAGTTACGTTACCTCATACGGCGATTCTTACGATGCCGTTTTCTCTCTTGTCTGAAAATGAAAGTATTCCTGTTATTCATATTACTGATTATTCGCTAAGTTAAATTATTTTTAAACCCTACTTTTATCTTATCTTACATAATCTTTGATTCTAATTTTGGATCAAGCCGTCGTCTTTTTTTACTTGGTTTGCCGGAGGAACTGAACTCGTGTAACTCGAGTTGCGTTTCGTTGTCACTGTTTTCATCACTGTTGTCTGATACATTTATGCTCTCCAGTAAGCTTTTAGTCACTTGAAAAGCGTATTGCAGTTCTTCGTCATAATACTGATTGCGCACATGACGAGAAAATTTGCGTCTGAAAGGATGAGCGACTTTTGCGTAGGTTTTCTTGCCGTTAATTTCTTGTACCTTTCTTTGCTGTTTTGATAATGCTACGTCCATTAGAGATGCAGAGGAAACCATTTCCTTTTTTGCATTAGAATTCGTAGCGATTTCGGGATTGGACTCAAAGACGTTGTCGTCGTCATTTGTTTCATATTCCACGTGTTCAAGTTTAACTATTTGAAGTGAACTTTGCATCATTATTTCCTGCTTGGTCTTTCGCCTTTGATAGTGTTTAAAAAAATTCCCCCAAATGTCAGTCCAAATTCCTTCCATTCTCCTCAGCTCTCTCTGGTTTAGCAGCTCATGCAAGCTGCGATTATAATTTCCATCTTCACCTTGAAAGTCGCCTTTTCCCTCAAATTTATTCCGAATATATATGAAAACTTCTTTTAATGCGTGATTCGGAATGGCATGGAAGACATTGATGCTTGGTGGAGGAAGATATGGCTCCTGAAAATTTCAATGCACCAATTCTATCAATCAATAGTCGTCGAATTCCATTCCCTTGGATTGGATAGTTAATTAATGAAAAAATACCACAAAGTTGGAGTAAAGATGGTCATCCCGAAGTGCAGTATTCAAATTTTGACGATACTTTGCGAAAAATACCCGATTCCTCATCAAGAAATGCAAGCGACGTCGCACCGCCAGAGAAGTTTTAGTTTTTGAACTCTAAATTAAACGTTTTATGCGTTTTTGCTTATTATTATTTCTATTCAAAGCCAAAATGACTAAAAACTAACCTCACAAATCTGATGAAGAATATCCCGAATTTGAGTTGCATTGTATATAAAAACACGCTGCATATTGTATCTTGGAATAAACAGAACACTTGAGAGAAACAAATAATGTAGACAACGGTCTTCAAATGCAGACCAATCAACACGTCTATAGGAAATAAATAGGAAGGAACATAAATAAAATAAAATCTTAATTTATTTAAGGCCCATAATAATCTACTTACTGTCTTCTCAACAAAGCAAGCGCTTTCAAATCCACATCGTCGTAAAATCTTTTTCTTGTTTTTTTGGGAGGAGTTTGCTCAGCACCCTCCTCAAGCTTCGATTTGGGAAGAGAAGCAGCTGATGTAGTTTCCAGCGATGGATGATTTTTGAACAACAACTTTTTCTGAACTCGTTTTAATAAACTTTCAGATTTATTTTTCTTCTTTGCTGCGGAGGTTTTCTTAGGTGATGGAGGAGTGGGTTTATCTTTCATTGCTCTAGAATAACTCTCGACTGTTTCAACAACTGATGGTAATTCACAAAGGGCTTTCTCTGGTGATACCTCCATTGGTTTGGAAAGCTTAAGCTTTGCTGTAGTTTTGGAGTCTTTGGAAGTTTCAGGCTCTTTTTTCGAAGGACTTTCCAATACTAATGTATGTGTATTAGGTGACGATTCATCTTGAATCGTAATTGGAGAAATCAAACTATCTGGTGGTAGTGGCAAAGACGGACTGGGAGATGGTAATATTGGCGAAGTGGAGCATGGTGACATCGGCGATGAGGATTCACTTGAGTGTATTGACGTGTTTGAAAACGGAGAATTTATAGAGTCCGTTTCAGTGGAATTGAAGACTGAAGAACCAAGGGCTAGCTCATGTTCTGAACACCCTTTTTCATCTTCCTCATCTGCAGACGAGACTACAGTCTGCACTGGTCCGTCACATTTTACGTATACATACCTATTTACAAGCATTTATCCATTAAGTTAACTTAATGTAATCCTGAATTACACAATTACACTAACCAGATTTGTTTTTCAAGTCTGTAAAAAAATCTCACCTCACGACTTTAATTTTATCCCGTTCTTCGGTAATGCCTTTAACAACCTGTCTCCGAGACAGATACCTGGACGCTGATCGGGAGTCTAAATGAGTGATTTCTAACCGGTCACCGATATCTTGCAGAAGAAGACCCCTATTACCTCTCATAATAACCAACTTTACAAGGGAAGTAGCTTCCAACTCATGTGCATAGCAGGTAGCTGTAATGTTCATTTACACAAATATACAACAAATAAATGTCAAATTATCAAAGGCTTTCGATAAGACAGGACATTTCTCTCGTTTCTCTCAAAATTATAATTTTATAATATTACTCAAGTTTTCTTACATGAATTGAATGTATAAGCCCAGTCGAATTCCTCTCCTTCATCAGTTTCTCCTGTACTTTCATGGAACATCATTGGCGTATCACCCTCCTCTCGAGTAATTTCAATTTGGCGTTGAATTACATCTCCAACAGCAGTTTCCGGATTTTTAAGTTTTATTACTCTAACCTTGCGCTTTTGCAACAGATCTTTTCTACTCTGCTTTTTCTCTTTTTCATATTCACCTGGGTAAAGAACGGCGAAACTCTCTTCCTTTGTTATCAATTCACAAAAACAAAAAAAAATTATCATATATTATTCCATACTCCGTAACCACAAGTCTTCAGTAATTGACATGTGTATGTAATATGCATTTACCTCAACATATATAAAATCTCCATAATCATTTTGCAGTGTTTTCATAATATACTTTCCAAATATTTTTTGCAGATTTAAAAACTCTGCTGTTTTTGTTGGAGAATTGCAAATATGGGCGAAAATCCTTCTTAAGTTAATTGTTTCGGAAGATTCTAATCTCCTGAAAAATCTCGGCAAATGAAAAATAGAGATGAGTGTTCCAGTGCGACCATCAGGGAACTTCATGATAAATCCCTGAATAAAAGAAGATTTTATTTTATAAACGTTTCCTAATTTTTTTCACATCTCATTAAGGGAGTGTACCTGTTTGGCTATAAGACCATCGGCTAACAAAGTCTTCCGATGATAGAACTGGGCTTTTGCATCAATCTTCAAGCACGTTAAACTAATTTTCCCTCTGGCTTGCTCCCCATAGTGTCTTGCTCTGTTCAACAACATTGAAATTTGATGTCAGAAATCTTCATTTCAGAATGATTCGAGCCTGAACCCTTGTGTAAGGGTTCAGCTCATCATACCCTCTGAATGAAATCTCAGCAATTAGTTAAAAAATTTACCTTCCGATTCTTTCAATCATAGAGTACTGAGGTCCAGCAGTGCGAATCTGGTTAGCCGAGTCAAACAAAACGGATTCTCTTACAAATTGAGATGCGACAATCACCAGCCTATTTCTTAGCCTGTGTTAATAAACCGTTGCATAATTGTCTTATTAGTTCACTGATCAGAAAAAATTTGCACATCAGATCATGTGATCTCGTGAAAATGTATTGTAAATGTCTTACTTTTTAACCACATCGACATACGACATGTTCAGCTTCCTGATTCGGTTTGTAACATCTTTTCGTTCATCGAAGTGCTCACATGATCCTCGTATTGCTGCTAGTCGGTCGGCAGTTTTACCATCCCAATCATTGTTCCCTTCATTTGGTTTTACTTCCGAAGATTTTTCCTTTTTTATATTACCTTTTCCTTTTTTACTGGTCGACTTTAAATCTTTTTTCGATACTTCCTTTTTTGTGGGTGGTAATTCTACTACCGTTGTCTTGAGTGTTTTTGAATTAGGCCTAGAGTTTTCCACTCGTGTTTTTGATTTAGTTGGAATCGAAACTACAACATCACCAACATTTCCCGATTTACCTTTCTGAGGGATGCTTTTACTTTTTGTATTGCTCAAATCTTTGTCAGTATTTTGGGAGCTTCTTCCCTCCAATAGAAACATAGCATTTTGTCTTGTTGTATTTCTTCCTGACCTTGTTGTAAATTGCAGTACATTTTTATTCTGACTCTCGGGTATCTTTAAAAATTCTTTTGATTCTAAGTCCTTGATTTTTTGTAACCTCATTCGAGATACGTCGTCCCTTCGTGGTCTTCCTCTCCCTCGCATGACAGGTAATTCGGACTCTTTTGCAGTCTTGTGATCACTCCGAGATTTCTTTTTAGTTTTGTGAATTTGACCTGTATATACTCTACTCCGCTCGAACATTATTCCATCTATTTCAAAATCTAAGCTGCATTTCCCCCTTCTGCGAAGGTCTATTCTTTGTATATCTTCCAGGCATAAAGGCAACGTATCTGCCGACTCTTTATTCTTGTTGTTCGGATCTTCATCTTGAAATATTTCAATACACTTGTAAGGATATATGTCTTCAGGGGACTTTTCCTATCAGATTTAAAAGAACGCATGTAATAAATGAAAGTCAAGTATACAAACGACTTTTCAAATCACACACGTACGACAAACTGGACCAAAAAACCAAGGATTAGCAACTTTAACCTACATTTTCCTCCACATTTCCTCTGCTATCAATACTCAAATGCCGGTTCCAAATTTTAAGGTTGGGCCTGGCTTCAGGTAGAAAATAAAACTTTAACCTCTGGTCAACTTTCAGAGATTCCCATATCGCCGGCATCAATTTAAACGTTTCATTTCGGTTTACTGGTGAGCCTTCCCTGTCGATGAGACGTTCAGCGAGTCCTAAAATTTTACATTAATTTGAAACTCATTAAGACTCATAATTTTTAGTGATTTTACAAATTGTTGGCAGTTTTTTAAAACACTAAAATAAAACACGACAATTTTTCGTTTTATGCATGATATTCAAATTATAAAAATGCGATTCCACCAATTTGCAAACCATAATGTCATGTAAACAAAGATATTTTTTATCTTAAATTCAGAATCAAAAAATACTTACCTTGAAGTGTTATTCCATCCAAACCTTCAAGCGCGATTTCTTCCAAAACGCAATTATAAATTGTTCTATTGCTTTCATCAACTGGGCTCTGGTATACAAACTCCATTCCAAAGTATTGCTAAAACAGAAGAGACAATTTTTTTAGGATTCAAATTTAAATCTAAAGATTGAGGATAGTTAGTATTCACTGAACTCATCTACATTTCGTATAACATTCCTATTGGTTGCAAATTATGAATTATCAGATGCAAAATAAATCCCAATCAATAACAATACTGCACATGAGTTTTTTCTCATTTAATGTCCCCCTTCCAAAACCTAAATGCCAAATGTAATACATTACCTTGAACAAACCTCACAGTCACAGTGACTAAAAAAGCTAGTATATATAACTGATTACTCAAGCTTGAATGGTCACCAAATCAAAACATTACAAGAACTGATTTGAAATTACTGAATAGATATAAGATCTCAAACCAAAATTACATTATTACTTGACCCAAATTACCTAGGGTATTAGCTCAAAACACATGCAAATGAAATGGCAGATATGCGGTGTAATATGACCCTGTCACCTGTACACTATGCCCTACTGGGACCCCCGGGGGGCCAATTAACTACTAAATGTATTCCATATGGTATACCTTCCAACTCCTCTCACTCCACACTCACACATACCGAAAACGTATAGCTCTTAAGTTTGGATTTTGTAATTCATAATTTCAATTTGAATTGAAACAGAAACATATGCTTACCTAGATGAAGTAAAATATGACAGAGGAGGAATCTGCTGAGGACCTTTGAACTCTTATTATCCCTTACTTAATATTCAATATTGAAATTCCTCTGAAAAAGTGCACTTAATAGTTATAAATTGTAGTAGCAAAATACTAAATAAACCAACCACACCATAAAAATTACAATTATGATTTCACAATGAATATTCTTTTAAGCCCACAGATCATTTTATTATTGCAGGACACTGTCTACTTCTGAGTATAACGCTTCTAGCCCTTTTCAAATGACACAGACGCTGCTGGTCACCGCTGAATTTACTACTTTCAACTTTAACCAATATGGGTTGCTGTCGGTTGATTATGAATGTGGTGGTTGGGGTTAAACCAAGCGTTCCGTGAACTTTAGTATCTGTGGTCATAATCATTATCAGGGAACGATTATGAGGCGGTGTCAGAGGATCATTTATTTTTTTAGTTTAAGACTGCTTCTAAATTAGAAGGATGGCCGATATTAATATAATGAGATGGAAAATGTCTTACTTTTTCTTCCCTATTTCCAAATAATTCCTATTCTAACTGCTTTTACAACAACTCACGCTAGTACAAACGACGCAATTCCCACCGTATACATAGTCATTTCTTGATTCTCTATGATATATATTTTTTTTGGTTTCCTGTGATACATAACTAGCAAAAAGAAAGCACTGACTTTTTTGTTCCATAATATTCATCATTTTTCTGAAGTAAAGTAGCTTAAAAATTAAGTCATAGATAGCTCAAAAGTCTAGGATATGGTTCAGTATTCAGTAAGTACTAGAGTAAAACAAATACCTAGGAATTTCTAGAATATTTGAGAATAGGCCGTAATCAATTAAATTATGTAATATAAAATCATAGCTTGGATGAAAATTAAATATTAGGACAAATTGAATTAAGCTACTTTATGTATTATGAATTAAACCAAACCATAAATCAACCAAACAAAAAATTAAATCCTAAAATCCTAACCTATCCCCTTCAATCAATTCTAGAACCGAAACTACGTTAAAGTTTAATAGTTAACATTTGATTTACATTTATTTTTTTCAATTAAATGCATATGGCCTAAGAAATAGACAGATTTATCTTTAGTATTTTTTTTTGGTAAACACAATAAAAGGAGAGCTTTAAATTAAGTAGCTGTCAAAACGGTCAGCGGTCATTGTTGCATTTAAAAATCAGACTAACTTTAGGTTGGGGAATTTTTTTTATATTCTAAATGTGATCCCAACAACTACAACTTCATTTCATTTTCAGTCCCATAAAGTTAGCTTATTCTGATAGTTGAGAAGAAAGCATGATCATCAAAACCCGGTTCATACTCCAAATTATCGGCCATTCATGAATTTGTTCATATTAGACAAGCAAGATTCGACTTCAGGTTCTGGAATCAAAAGGAAAGTAATTTTAGATAATGGATTTTAAATTGTAAACTGCTATAATATATTATAATAACATTTATTTACCCAAAATCCTAGTACCGTAAAACGTGATTTAGAACCCCATGGGGAGTTATTGTTTCAAAGCAATTATGGAAGCCAGTTTAACATCAGATAGGGACTTTCAACATCGGAAGGATAGGAGAGGTGGGGTTCTTAATCGAGTTTTACGGTAATTTAAACTGTCAGAAGAAAATGACTCTAGTTTGCCTAGGGTCTAAAATTCAAAATTTATAGGGCCAACCTAAGCAGTAGTATGCAGCCGCCGGAGCCTGGTATTTCGGTTTGCCAAAGGTCATTGACCTTTCAAATTATTTTATTTAATAGCTTTATTTATGTGTTAACTCAGTGCAGCCAGCGCAGCACCAAAGTACTGAAGTAAGGCATCAACGCCCACCAGAAACCAATCCCAACGGCAAGGGCTGTGAGGGCGTTACGCTCTAGCCTTCTCCAAAGAGAAGTGAGTGATATGGTTGGCTGTTGGGGTTGGGGCCCGTGGGTGGTGCTGCCTTAGCCTATTAGTGCACTATTTCGGTGTCCTCATTTGACCTTCTAACCCCTCGCCTCATAATAATAAGGGCCTAAACGGTATTAATTTTAAAATTATTCACCTCTGGAGCTGTTAATAGAAGTACTTCTTCCTCTTCTCGACTCTACGATACTGATGCTACATTTATAAAGATGCCAGAATTCGTAGAGAAGAAGGTGAGGTTTGCTTATACTTTATTAAGAAATGGAAGAGTAAGTCAGAAATATTCAATTTACACTTTTGTACCTTTAAAAATCTAAATGTGCCTTTGGTAGGGTCATGTAAAAGGTTAAAGCATGATATGAGACGATTTTGCCACTTAAGACTTAAGTCCCCAGCCAGACTGGGTCAGACCCTTAGACTAATATGGAGACCATTTTCTTAGACTATTCTGTGGAGACCATTTTGTCCTCAGACCGTCAGACCTCAGAAAACAATGTGAAGGCCATTATATTATGTCCGGAACCCTTCTAAAATCACGTAGACTAGTGCCTGCATTACTGCAGTAAAGTAATTCATTCAAAACTCAAAGTGACAAAAATAAAGATTTTTTTTCAAACAAAACAATTTGGTTTGATCAAAACAATTAAAAGTTAACTTTAATTTTTAACAATTTTTCGTAACTGAAAAAATAAATAGGGCAGGCCCCCGGTCGAGAGGCTGGCCCTCTGGAGGTCTGGCGGGGCCACGGACCCTACATTTTCTTGTCATAACTATTAACTTTTTTTAATAAGGAATCGAAAAAGCTTAGAATTTGTTACTTGTGTTGTATTATACAGCCCTGCAGACGTTTTTATTTGCCAATCAAGGTCACCTTAAAATGTGAAGTGGACAAATAAATACACAATTTATCATTATTTGGTGAAGAGAGTGAAGACTTTCTCCTCCAGAAAGAACTTCCTAAATGCTACCCCATATCAAGATTGGAAATTTTTAAACTGAAATCCCTTCTGGAACTAAGCTCCATGGGTATTACTTTGAAATCAAGCAATTCTGATAATTCCTAAATACGAATGGAAAAATCATCCATTGGATGGAATTGGAACAATCAAAAATCATGATTCGAAGATAACGATCATAATTGTAAGTAGGTGAACAGTGGTTGTGGTGATCAGTTAGTGAATTCGATTCAGATCAATGCAAATTCACAGATTTCCACAGAAACCTACAGAATTACATACAAAATAACAACCCCAACACATCATCATCGATCGTTTTATAGATCATTCAAACTCTTGCTAATTATTTACTTATCACTTTCATAACCCCAAAAAGATAATCAAATCAAAACTGAATGATAAATTGCAGTTTGTATAATTAATTATGTCAGAATCATCTCCACAGTCCAACTTTTAATAGAAAGAATGAGAAGATAATATTAAGCATTAACCAACCAGTCACTTGCACTAGTACGAACGAAGTAAGACCCTGATTCCAGTGAAGAAAATGCCCATTCTCAAGACAGGTCACACTGTGACCTATTTTGTGATCGTCACAAGTAGTTTGTCACCTCTATTTGTTTCTTCTACAGTTGGAATCTTGCAAAAAATTCATTCAACATATAAATAAATCTACAATTAATACATAATATAAAATGTGGAATGCTTGATTTTATAAGATACACTTTTGAACTGCAAATAACTTACCTTCCATACTGGATGTTCATATACAGGGACCTTCTCCTTCTTCGGTTTCCTCTTCTTCTTCGATGTCGACAATGTTGATGCTTGATTCTCCTTGACATCTTCAATTTCTTCAATGATCTCGAGTTCCGCATTGAAGATTTTATCCCCCAAATGGAATTCCACTTCACTCAGGGTGATAACTTTCACCATTTTGCAATGCACATCAGTTTCCTGTCCAGAACTTGTTTCTCGGAAACCTTAAATTTTGACTTTATTTCTTGATCCTGGAAATTGAAGATGGATGGAGTCATGGACTACAAGTACAATTCACAATTACAAAACTCGAGAAATGAAGACAAGCCCCATGTGCTATGCTACCTGCTACTTTGAGTGTGCTTTAGTTGTGGTGGTTTGTCTTTCAGCGTCTTTATGGTGAGACGAAAAAGGGGAGTAGCAAAACAGAACCGAGTTTCACACAAATGCAGTGTCCTAGCATTGGTATACTCTCTACACTTGCACTTCACTACTTCACTGGGTATGGGGTTCTGTCTATGGTTTTTATGGAGAGGTTCAATATTGAATCTAATAATGGTTTTTCTAAAATTTTAATGAATGATGGATGTTGACCATGTGACACGTAGGATAGGTACTTGGATGAACCAAATGATGACATTTAGTCAATCACAGACCAGTAAAGCCAGTAAAACACAATAGCAATATAATAGAACAAAGTAATAGTCAAAGGCCACAAGCAAACCTATCATGCATCATGCAAGGGGTGGGGAGTTATTAATGGGATAGGGCTTCTAATTCGAGTTTCACTGTACTTCCTGTACTTCCTATCAGTTTCTTCCAAAAGAAATACAGCTAGTCTGTGTGGGCCAGGTATCTATATCTTTGGTGTGGGCACAGATCATTGCAGCGACTTATTTCCTCAAAAGGCCCTTTCCTGGTTGTCTATGAAAACCTCATACTTGTACATCCTGGCTCTAAATCAATTCATTACAGACTTTAGTTATCGTTTGTTTGTGGCCGTTTGGTTTTAGTTTCAAGGTTTCAATTACACTCACATTGTTTATTTAGAAAATCTAAGAATTATATCTACAGTTTGAGTATCGTTCTTGGTTTGACAAATAATTTTTAATCATTAAGGGGCTGTTTGTCGTATAGTCTGCTCTAAGTTCTGGACTTCTCTTCTCAGCTAATATCTAATATCTAATGCTAATATCTCACAGGACATTGGCATTATAAGAATTTCGAATGCAACATCCAGGACACATAAAAGTTACAAAAGATTTTATGAATTAATGATTTAAGTTATTATTGTAGTGTGCTTATTAATGTTATTATCTGTCCGGAAAGGGAAACAATAGCTCGAGCTGGGCAATTAGAGCTGGCTGGAGCAAATTCAATAAATTAGTTTATTGTGAATTTGAGATGTTTTTGTATGAAATAAGAATAAGGTTGTTATTATTTTCTTATGGTCAAAACAAATCAATTACCCCTTAATTTAATTACTAAATACCAGCAAATCGACTCACCGTGTACGCCGTACACGGTCGAATTGAATATTATGTTATTCCATGCATATCATTGCCAATTATAAAATTCGACCATCATACTAATACTGAATATTATCTGATTATGTCACCGATCGGATTTTTGGAAAATAATGGACCGTTAGCACATATTGATCCACATTGCAAAACATATCTCATGCAAATAATCCTAAATTGCTTATTAGTATTTGGTTTAATATTTCCTGTATCTAATGATTATGCCCATAATACGCAATTTACGCAAACTCTTACTCTTACTCTTATTACTACTGTTATTATTTTGTTTTCTAGCAAAAAATCCATCCATCCATTTCTCACAAAAAATTGGTCCATATTATTGATACACATTTTAGGCTTTATAGGTTTATAGGTTTTTCTAGCGTAGACCTAAAAAATGAAATTACATGTACCCATAGTAGTAGTGGACTGAGGTAATAATAACAACATGCATCTACTAAAACAAAACCATTTATTAGCACTTAAGCATTTAGCACACCCATCATCATATCCAGAGGCAGAAATAAAAATAATACTAAAAAATATAATATGCTGTTTGTTACACTAAAATCATATCCGCATCCGTCTCACCCGCACCTTCCTAATCTTAACTAATAAGAATGTTTTAGCTGAAAGAGTAAAAGTTGTATTTTGTATTTATTTAACACCTCGTTCATATACGCTTATTCTTGTTACTTTACTCACATCTTCCATATTACTAGAACTTATACAAAATTGCTTATCTGCCTTCCATCCCCATTGCATTACTCACTCTTATCAAGGAAACAGGTAAAAGGTACATAATAATATTAGAAAGAGATGCCATTTAAAAGTGACTCATATGACTTTTCTCAGTTCAGTGTGGTTTTTTATAGAGCAAAAAGCAAGTACCTTTTCATTCTTTTATTACTTCGCACAAGTTAACGCACTAGTTGGTTAGCCAATCAAGTAAGTGAATACCTTTTACTTTATTTCAGTGGGATCACCTACCTTCCTTCATTTCACCACCATCATCATGCATTCATTTCACTTCATCATCATCGCCACAATCACCACTGCCAAACTTAAAAGACCACGACACAACTATTATATTATGCATTCACCAATTCACCATCATCATCAGCCATATCAACCCCTATCTTCATTTTATATACATAACCCTTTTTTCATAGTACGCTCATTCCTTCCGTCCTTATCCCATATAAAAAGTCATCACTGTTCCTTCCCTGAAAATCTTGATCAACTGATCATACCAAGTTTCATCATATCATGAATTCATGAATCACTAATTCACTACAGTAGTAGTACTAACTACATTTCCACATTATGCAATCAAAATCCACAAGGGACAACTACAACTTCTAAAGCTTATTAATGGTAATCCATAGAGCAAGCATGTTGTGCAATTATTACAATTCAATGTTGAAGGGTGAATGCAAAAAAAAACATTTCTAAAGCCACAGAGCTATATATTCTAAAGCTGTATGCCTCACGTAAGGGTAGCTAACTTTAACCTTTGAGGGTTTCTTTCTCAAGGGCCTCTACCCTAACTACCCTTCAATCAAAGTCATAATATCATAAATGAGGAAAACAGTTGATACTATCCAGTTAAAAAACATAGGCAGGCCTTAGAATCCAAACATAAAAAAGTTTTAACGACGCCTCACTCGGTACGCCCCTGCAGTACTAACTGTTATATTATTAGGTAGTAGAGATGGCCAGTGTTGAAGAAACGAGGGGAAAATGCTGAATTCCAACGGATATTCCTCGCGCCTTTAAAGCCAGCAACAGGGCTAAACTTACACAGTAGGAGTAGTGCATGGTGAGGGCTTCATCTTCGGCTTGGAGTATGTGTTTTAGTACGTGAAATAATTTGATATGTGAATAATATGTGAGTCTCTCCTTGTTGTTACAGTTTAGGGAGAATAGTCAGTGGCAGTAAAGTAAAAGTGAGTGGTGGTGGTGGTATGGATGGAAGCTGTGTTAGTCCATGATAGTAGAAGTGGTAACAAGTAGTAGTGAGTGGAGAAAGAAGAGCCTTTTTAGAAGAGAGATTTTACACAGAAATCGAGTAGTCTGTTTTGTTGTTCTCAGACTAGAGGATCTTCTTCACAAAACTCTTCCTGTCCTTTTTCATCCCCTCACCTGTCCTAAACCACCATTCAAAAGGTCGGTGTGGGTCGGCTACTTTTTACAAAAACAAACTTCAAGCACACATTATTTATCCAAAGTTACAACTGTGTATATTGCATTCATTGATTGTTCTCCAGCAGTCGTATTCAATTTTTTAACAGTATTTTATTTTGTTGTATTTGTACACAAGACAAGAAAAAGTACAAGCTCGATCGAGCCGAAAAGAAAAATTCCATGTGGAACTGTGCACAAGTAGCGTGTAATAATATTTGTATCTCTTGGTAATAATAAAAGAGGAACCCTAACTGCAAATAATACTGGGGTGGAAACAAGTTGTGCATTTTGTTTTGTTTTATGTTATTTCTATTTCACTTTAAAATTGTATTGTTTCAACTGGAATGGAAATTTTAAGCGTGATTGATGTGTGATGTGTGTTATTCGTCATTCGTAGAAAATAATGTCAAATGTAGATTGTAGTCTTATAGTTCAGTAATTCATAATTGCAATGCCAATGCATGATAATATGTAATAGATAAATGTGAAATTGAAATGAATCAGATTGTTCAAAGCTTATTTTTTATTTGATATTTACTACTTGAGTGAGTGGAATGCGGAATGAATGTGTCATTCCTAGAACTTTAAAAGAAAGATAACAAAAAGTTGTAAAACTCTCAACTCCTGTTTATTCCTATCCAAGTAATAATATTTATTAGATTATACTTCAGTATTTTGTATTTTAGAATCCAGATAAAAAAATGCTTCCCGTCCCGGTTTTCTCTGTGTGCTGTGGTATGTTGGCACATTTACGGTTTCAAGGGATTCAATTTTATTTGATCCCCGTCAATTTCCTGTTTTGATTTTTATCTGAATTTGTAGTTGCATTTGCATATTTGACAATATCTTGTGTGTTCAAGTATTGCATATTGAAGAAGACTCAAAGACTCAGTTTTAAATAAACCATTGTAACGGATTTATAAAAGTATCGGAGATGGATTTGAAGTTAAAGAACCTTTCCCTTGAGTCCAGAGAGTCAAAATATGGAATAGTCTCAATTCGCCCCAACCACTCCCCCTTGGTGTGACCTTTGACCCTTTGGGTCAAATGTGCTCT
>JAQGBU010000242.1:0-43065 GCA_034698605.1 Isotoma decorata
TTTTGAAATATCATCGATGCGTTTCGGGATGTAACTGTTGTATTTTGTTGCGTGTAAGATGTTCTCGGTGTTTCTTGCATTGCGGTTAGTTTTCCTTGGAATACTTGGTATGATTGTCCATCCATTGATATCATTTTATTTTTGAAGTCAATTACTATTTTGTTTTTATCCATGCCTTTTGCGATTGCATCATACTTTGTTTTCCGTAAAACATTGTGGTCACGTCTTGTTTCAAACGGCAAATCCTCGTTAAGGTAGTAAGGATGAGCAAGTTTTCCCTTATTCTGCAGTGCCAGGTTCCTCTCTTTCATTGACATAAACCTGATTTTTATCGGTATTAAGTAAAAGGTAGGTATTAAGTATTGCATGATTAAGGTTATCGTACTTTCCGCACTTTGAATAATGCCAGTTTAAAAGGTTTCTTACAAACTTCATATTCAAATATATGATATATGTAAATTTTTTATTGCTTTTTTGCCCTCGACCGAGCTCATTAAAAATTTAAAAGTAGTAGCTGTGTAGTAGTTTAAAGTATCAGTCTTCTTGCAAACAACCATGTCATGCTTTGTTGATAAAAGTTTTTGTGTTTTTCCAAGTTATTGAAATAGCACAACTCTTCAATGTGGTAAGAATATTAGTTTGCCTTTGTACTTAGCTCAACTTAGGTGATGATGTGGTTGAATGATACCTACCTACTTTCTCACCTGACAAAGTATCCACGTAACACTTTTAGCCACCTCATTATCAACGTAGGTGTTCTCCGAAAATAAGCTGTACGCAATGCAACTACCCTATTTTTATTTACAAAGAGTTAAAAAGTAAAGCCGGTCGATGAGATGATACGATGTTGATGTAGTGTAGTAGTAGTAAAAGTAATACGGTTGGATGCGTAATGACTAAAAGAGTTGGTTTTTTTTCGTTTCGTCTCACAAAGATTTTCTAATTTTTTTTACCATTTCCTTTTGTTGTTTAGATACTAGCAAATTAAACGTAACATCAGATAGGCATGATGAAGAAGATGAAGAAAGTGCAGAAAATAAAGAGGGTGACCGTGAGGACGATGAGGAAGATGAAATTCAACAAGATCAAGATCTTAACAAGGGCCATGATTTGACAATAGATTTAGAAGAAGGTGAAATAACCTCAGAGCAGTCTGATGATGAGCATTTTAACAATCTTGAGACTTCGACTAATCACCATATTGAAGCTGGTCAACTTCCGAACGGTAGAATTCCAAGTTTTGAAAGATCTGAAGGGTCTGTTATCGAAGGGGAAGTTAAGTGAGGAAAGATAAGTAAACTTTAGTTTCAAATGGATCAAGGTATTTTCGTACTACCACTACTACTTCCCAATCCCTGTCATCATCTCTTATCATCATAGTTTATAGCATTGTAATAATAATCTATTGTACAGACATACTAAAATTCGAATAGCCTGGTTGCACTCGATTCTACCTAATTTAAACTAAATGTAATACTACTACTATGCATTATAATAACTCTCTGTACTCTTATTCGGTCTCAACTGACACTCCGATGATAGAAAAGTGTTCTAAATATTTGGATTTGTATGAAATGAAACGTGTCATCGCATCATGTCTGTCTGTAGGGTAAATAAACGTATTCTAAACTATAATCATGTTGTTCATCAGCTACGCTGTTATTGTTTTCATTCTTTAGAGAAACCATTTCTCTCAGAGACCATAAAATCACCCGCATTCTCCGTCCAACCCGTTTCATATTCCTCAAGAGTACATAAAAATCCGGACTTTATCTTCATAATGTTTCCTGTTCTAAAGTCTCTAATTTCTCTGACATTGGTTACTACTTCTTCCTCAAATAAATAGACATTAAGGCTTGTCTATGTATAGGTAAGTGTAGTAAAAGAGTAAGACACTGTGGCTGAGGGGGGCCTTCCAGCAGGACAGCTGCTGTAATGATATGAAACTGTGACTGGCTCAATTACATATATAACTAGTAAGTACATGCTTTGAAGACACTAAATAACCGATGGAAGGGAAGATGGTTAAGTAAATAGTTCTGTAAATGGCACGAGCCTCAGCGGTAAATAACACTAGAATCTAGAGCAGATGAAGTGAGGGTTTTGGAATTCGAATCCATACTCAAATGAAAGGGTTTGAACGTAAAAATATAACACCTTAAAGTTTAACATAAACCTTTTCAAAATACAACTAATACTGATACCACTAATAATATTTACTAACTACTTTTTACTCTTATGTCCTTAATACTAACATCACTAGTATTATTATTTCCTACCAGGTTTACTTATTCTTTGCGTCGGGTGATCAGAGTTGTACATGAAAATGTTAAGCATTCCAAAGAGACCAGGCCACTTAGGATTTATGAACCGAAAAAGTTGCTCATTATGGCTTCTACAAAACTATCCCCTTCTTTATTTTGAGATCTTTTTGGTCTGTTTTAGTGCTTAGGAGGTGGGTTTTCCATTTCCAGTATTAATACCTACTTCAGTATACAATATATAGGATTTTCTACTTATTTACACTCAGGTTGTTAAAACATACACATGGAGGAAAAACGGATGGATGTAAAAATGTAAGTAACCGAAAAGAAAATTCAACAGCCCTAAAATTTAGTTTGAATGTTTTTTTTACCCAATGCTTAAATATATCATATACTTTGTATATTTTCTATTAACTCTGAAGCAGTTAAGTATGAAATAAAGTTTGTTATTTCTATTACTAAGAAGTTTTAATTTTCAGCCTTGTGTGTAAAAGACTTGGAATTCTTTCTATTCAGACACACAATTATATACACCATAAAGAAATAAGCAGGATGGCACGAATACTACATTCCTGATTTATTTGGAACTCCTCTTTCTTAGAGAATAAAACTCTTTCCAAGGGTTTTGGACACTAATAATCGTAATCTTCTACGAGAAATGATTTAACACTGATTTTTCTTCAAGTCTTAAAGTCTTAATTTTCCTTTTCATTCTTTTAATTATTTAGCAACATAGAGGTTCATTTGCTAGACGTTTAACCATTCTCTTACTAATACTCAAAGTTCCAAATTACCTGTCTTTGTATTTTTAGTCATAAATCTTAATTTTTATCACCTATGAAGATAATTCAAATCTACTTTATTGATGCTTTATGTTCCTGTCTATTAATGGAGGACGTTGTAATTATTTTTCTTTTACACTGCATGGTGGCTTATCCTCAAGAGTCTTTTAACCATTGACTGTGACTAATGTGTGTGGCAGTGAAGTCTTCATAGGTGAAGGAACAGATTTGCAGAATCATGCAATTAATGAAGGGTTATTATTTTACCTACCGAGATTTTAGTTCCAACTAGTGATCATTTACCTGCGTCTTCTACATACCATTTCATTACTAACTACTATATACATACTGGTAAGGATTTTCTTACTAGTTGCTGCATGTGGTCATTATAATTTTAATGAAGAGGATTTACAGAAGCTTGTATTACGAGATGATATGCAAAAAGTCCAAAAAAGAATAGAATTACAGTATATAATTCTCTTGCCGGATAATAATAATTGTATTAATTTTAATTCCTACTTGCTACTAAACTATTATAGAACTACCGAGCAGCAGAGAACAGTGATTATGATTATTATACATAAAAGCATATTAAGATACATATTATCAGGTATATATATGTACAAGAGGGCAGGTTAATGATAAGAGTGATTAAGAAAGAATAAATGGCAGAGAGAGAGACGACCAGAAAGACCATTTATTTCACTATCTTTAAAGGAGTAGAAAAGAAAAATAGAATACAAACTGACATGACAGCCACGACGGGATATCAGACAGCATTTAAACATAAAGGTATGCAGAATGTACAAAGTGAAAACACGCAATGAAAAAAAACCGTCTTATTTGCCGGTGGTTGCCTTGTTGTTTGTGTGTTATTCCCTATGAAAATAGATTCATGAATCATGATCCATTTCCTTGAAATAAAAACCTAGCTCCCATTCCATTATTTTTCATCAGCATAACTATACAAAGTTTTAACTACTAAAAATAAGACTACTAGAACCAGAACCATTACGTATCTTATTATTACAACTAGATAGGTATAAAATGATAGTTAGTTACTTATATTATGAGGGATATAACGCATTTAAACAATGAGCTAAAGTTTACATATTTATTTAACCCTTTACATCTTTTCACAGGTCTTTGGTCGGTACTTTTTAAAATTAGAATTAAAAGGTAATGCAGGCAAATAACTCTTTATTTTTATTCGTGTCCGTTCTGGCCTTGGGTTTATCTCGCATTTTAAATGTTGATTACTAAGCACCAAGTACTAAAAGTTTAGGGCAAAATTATTAAAAATTATGTACCTACCTGCCTACTACTACTACTATTGCTACTCCTGCCTGTTCTTGCTACTCTTTTAAAACTATTAAAACCATCTAATAATATGAACAAGGATATTGCAATACTCAGAGACAATAAGTAATTATGCAAAACACCATTTGTATGGTTCTAGTACTAAAATAGATAAAAATCCACCCTCATCTTGTCAAGTTTAGGTCGTAAATGTAGTGCCTAATGGAAATTGAACGTTTGAACGGATGAGAGAAGAAAAGCGACCGACTGAGAAGTATTAAGATGACGTTAAATTATTTACCAAATTATTACTCGTGGCGTCTTCTTAAAAAAAGCGATGATACTCATTACAGCATTACAACTACCTACTACATCACCACCTTGTATCTTGAGGAAATTAGTTTATTCACAGAATACCTTTGCATTTTAAGATGTTAAATTGCATTAGCATAAAAGAAGATCGAAGAAAGAATAAAAGCAATGTGAGAAAATTCGGTCTGGACATAATATTTCTACTTTTTATACCTATGTTACCAAGTAGTTGTACTCATTCCTGAAATTTTGTTACCCTTTAATTGCATAGAGTTTTATCACCTATATCCTGTGTTGGATAAGTAATACTTTCTTTTTTGTTCAAGATCACTTAAAAATGTACCACCTTCTTCTTTCAGGAATTGGAATGCTTAAAATTTCAAGTCAGAGATGTATGTAAGTAGATGCACACGGCTGAAAAGAGCACTTTTAGCTTTAGAACACTTTAAGCAACGTGACAGAGGCTCCAGTAAAATGCCTCCAGCCTCCAGGTTCTTTTCTTAAAAGAATTTCTCGACAAGTCTTTTTGTCTCTCTTTCTTACTCTTATTCCTTATAACTATATAGGCCCTTAGGCGATGAAATAAAATAAAAAGCTTAATCCCTTCGATTCTATAACTCTTCTGCTTTACATAAAGGACCATAAAATACAATGCATCACACAAAAGAGAAATAACCACGCCTAACAATAGCTCACGCTTTAAGGTGAAAAAAAAATCAGGGATGAAATATTTATCCGGGGGATAAAAAAGAACAATCTTATGGACAGAATACAGTGTGTAATACACACTGGTCAAATAACCACATTTAATACTAATTTCAAAGTCAATGCCAAATGTAATAATAATGCTTATTCAAAATGACAAAATGTTTATTATTCTTAATTCGTTAGATTTGTTGAATCAAGAAAGGAATAATATTTCCGTTTTGTGTTAAAACTTTTGTACAAATTTGTTCAAGAATATAATATAGCAGATAAAAACTGAATGGGTGGTTTGCTTTCCGGAGAGTTATGTCATGTAGATGGATGTGGGACTCAGAGAATGATATTAGAGAATGAGAATAGATAATAATGTGCAAGTGTGGGAATAAAATTATACAAGGGATTGGAAGATCAGCATGAGGTTTATTTTATAGCTTGGAGAATCCTGAAAATGTCTAACTCTGATTCAGTAATTTAGTTGCAGGTAACAAAGACACAAGGCCATCTCACAGAACACAACAGTCCAGGCTGGCTGCAGGTGAGACAGCACATTCATCTCAACAGATTGATATTATTATTATGCATGATGTAGTTGGAAGTTGTGATTCTAAAGAGGTAAATGATGTTGAAGAGTTAATGCTAATGCATAATGTTATGCAATGTAATGTGACTTGAGTATTCAGACTAGATGAATAAAACTTTTACTGCCAAGCTAAAAGCTAGAAGGCTGACTTGAAATTAGGAATTGATACAAGGTGCAATGGAATGCATGCTGGTTTTAGTCTAATGTAATGGAAACGACTGGTTTTAATTTTATGAAAAGGGCCCAACCTTGATCCTTGATAATGTGTTTAAAGGAATTTAGAACTTGTGTCTAAATGATGCAAGGACGAGATTGAAATTATAATTGTTTTGTGGTATACTTTTAAATGCAAAACAATTGTGATTCCAAGGATACCTTCATTCCAAAGGTAAATCTGACTGACTTTAAAATAAAAAAATAAAGAAATCTAGAAGTAGTAGGATTAGATGTGTAGTTAACACTATAATGTAGTGAGGGGTATTGTAGACCTAATCAAGGGATGTGTATCTAGTGGACTTACAAATTATCTACTTTTATGCTGATTCCAAATCCCAATGTTTCTACCACCATTGCATTATACAGATTCATAACCAAATAGGTGTTATTATTATAGGCCATAATATAACCTATACTTATGTACTTGTGGTAGTTTTTCTTTTAGTGGTAACGTAAATAGAGATGGACAGAGTTTGACCTATTTATACAGAGGCTTTTGTTCCTGTGACGCTTTTGATCCTGCTTAATAACAAACGGTAGTTTAATTTTTGATTGTTGACCATAACTAGAATATTTTAATATTGCGTGGAAACATTTGACAACTTTTTGTAATTAGATTTCTATAAAAGGCTTAAGTTAAGCTTTTTGCTGAATTAAGCACCTGGATTTTTTGAATGGTTTATTTTATGTTTTGATCTCTAAAGGATTTATAAACCATCCTACTTTTAAAATGAAACCCACAGTACAATACCCCAATTAAAACAGTAAACCACACAGTTTATACCCACCAGGTCCATTTGAAGGAGGTTGAACTGTACATTATTCAATTTAAAATACCCTATACTTTAGCTCGGGTAGTATTTTCATAAGTAGGAGGGCATATACACAGACATTCATTTCATTCCACCAAGTGATGCTCTTGAGCTGAATGCATGTAACATCCTGGTAGTAAAACCCTGTCTACTTACATAACTGTTACGTGTATCGAAAAAATCTACTAGTGAAATACTACTGAAGGGGTTCCCGATATTCCCGAGAAGGTTTTTGAAAAATACGGACCCTAAGATCATGTAGAATGATGGCTCTTTTACTTCTACTGCATAACCAATACTACTTACCAATACAAAAATAAGGAAGGGAAAGCCGGACCTTTTCATTTAATACTTTTATTCATATAATAATAATAATAATAATAATGTATAGGTTCTGTAGATTACGAGGGAAAAAGTAGCAGCAGTCGTTCAGTTTGGTCGAACCTAAATAACTGCCTGCATGTCAGCTTGATCACCATGAAAAAGATTTTCAGCTAGGGTGAGGGGGTTGGCTTTGGTTACACTCACATCATCTTCATCAGTCCTTATAAATAAAACTGAATGATTCCTGTACATTTGTAACCCTGAGTACTTGTACTTTATACAGTGCTGCTGACTTGACTCTAAGAGAAAAGTACCACTTTCAGTACTTTCCATACCTTTGATGATTTTAAGAGGGACTTCGTGCACCAAAGAATGCCAAATATCAAATACTATTGAAACCCTACTTTGAATCTCAGGTCCTCAAAACCATCCTACTATTTCATTACCTCTCTTGAGCAGCGGAAGAGTAGCAATGGCAAGTAAAGGATCACTAAGGATCTGAAGACTCTGTAGAGAGGATTTTATCAAGAGGACTTTTTAACGGTATTATTGTTGTTTTGTGGAAGCCTCTCTACTTTCAAATGTTATTTTACTAAAAGTTAGTAGTATGAGACAATGCAGTAAAACAACCCTCTCTGAAAATTGTGAATCTCCTCGTGGTGGTGATGATGGTTTCTAAATGGTATGGGAAGCATGATATAAAGATGCATTTGGATTTACATTATCGTTGCTTTGATGGTAGTAATATTGGTGGTGGAGATAGTGGTGGAAAAATACACCCCTAAATAAGCCCCACAGCCCTAGCCCCAGCAAAGCTGTATAATAATATGAGATTATTATACGTGTTTAGGTATCTTTCTTTTCAGTACTTACTTCAATATTACAATTACCCTTGGATCTCATCTATATAGTGTAGACATACGCTGTTGACTACTGATGATATCGTTTGTACCTTTGAAAGAGGCAAAAATGCATGTTCACTGCGAGTTCTTCAGTTCGTTACCAGAATGAAAAGTAAGAACATCCCATTGTCGATACTCCTTCCTTAGGAAGTCCTTTAACGCATTGCGTTACTAAAAATTCGTTAAACTTTTACTATTTTATAAAGTTAATAATATAATTATTTGTCTGTCAGTCAGTCTGTCTGCTCTCTATTTTAATACAAATATATCTCTTTGTACTTATTCGGTGTCATTTGTTCCTCAAACAGACCTTTATTTCTCAAAGACATTTTCAGGAAACAGGACCATCAATCTAAGATTAGATACAAATCATTATCATCCTCTCGTTTCTACTTTGTTAAAGCAAATGAGTTTTTTTTGTCAATGTATCGGGTGTATTAATAATCATCCTTTCAATACATTGTACAGTTCTACTACACAATCATAAGATTAACTCCCAATGACCATTTTCAACTTGGTTGTGTCCACTTCAATGAAAAGATTGAATGAATGAGATTGACATCTTTAGGTGGTCTTTGCTGAAAAAAAGTACCTACAACTTTCAAGTGTCAGGTAGTAAACCTTTTTCGTATGAAATGAGAAAAGTTTGTCACATACAAGTTGTCCGTTGACAACAACTGAGTTAACTTTGAAATGATGTGGTAGTGAAGTTGGGGATACTAGAAATATTTGGAATGTTGACATCCCATTTCATCTCATTCTGAACTTACTCAAGGTAAAATAAAAGTGAAAAAAAGTAGAAAAAGTGGGATGGGTTCTGCGCCAAGGTGCCAAAGATACCTTATATTCATCTAATTACTATCACTAGAAATTTCCTTAAAAAAGTATCTGTGATTCTGAAAAGTTTCCCATGCCAGTCGGATACACAACTCAAAAAGGAATAGAGATAAACTGACTTCTCTCTAACATATCGGCAAAGAATATTGGGGTAAATGCCAAATGAAGGAGTAAGTGAGACAAAGGATAAATCTGCAAATCCCTGTAGTATAAATGTGGTGAATCGGAATCTTAATTCGTGATGCCTTTAGTGTATCGGACAGTCGCACCATTAAAGTTAAGTTCAACAAAATTAGAACTAAAAGGAAAATATGATTCGGAATTCATCGCTGTGAACAATGGAACGCTTGTCAATGTCCTTCGCCAGTTGGCCTCTTTGGTCAATCATGCAGCGGATATTTTTGCTGATGCGGCCACATTAACCGACCAGGTTGGCAAGAGAGTCCGATCTGTCAAACTCCGTCTTGATGAACTTGAAGCCAAAGCTGAACTCTTTGATCCAAAACTTGTACCTGTTCGTAAGTATTTCTATTATTTTTTGCAAATTACAGAAAGGATTCATCAATTCATTTAGAACTAGTGTTGAGTGATGGTATGGCGTAGTAAACATCTTGTAAATGACTTGTACTATCAACTTATACCTTGTGTCTCACATTAACTTTATGAGGAGAACGTGTTTATTGAAATATCTGATGTATACTAGTAGCCAAATGGAGTTAACTGAATGAGACGGACTGGTGGTACTTGGTGCAATTCTTTTATTCCTTCCCCTTCTTATTAACTTAATTGACATAATGAAGTTATTAGAGGTCTTGGATTTTGTTTTGCTATAAAATGTGTTCGTGCATAATTCTCAATCATTTAACCACAATTACCAACGAGTCATATCGTCGTCAGTTGGTTTTAATTTTCTTGCTCTAATACACTACTACTACTAGATATATAAGTTAGTAAAAAAGTAAGTTACATTGTCGTGTTTTATTGAGGATATTGCATATGACTAATTTGTAGGTTTTCCTTTCATAAACTTATTTTGGTTCTTTGTACATTTCCTGTACACTTTTGTAAATTTTAACTACTGAAGTCAACATCGTAGCCTCATCTCTCTCTGGAGCTATTATATCATATTTCTAAGAATTTAACAAAAAGTCCATTTCCTTCCTTTTCTTTGCTTAAAAATGAATGCTCAGATTTGAAAAAAATGGAAAAGAATGTAAACTTCGATTGTATAAAAACTCTTCACCGATTCTACCGAAAGGATGAACAATGATGATATACCATGACTTTCTGAGATGTCTGACTCATTTTTTTTGTTACTTTCAATATCGATACCCAAGAAATGAATTGCCTTTGCCATGCCTTCTCTTACAAGTATGGTACAAACTAGTGCCAAAGAGTCAATTACAAATTACAACCGTATACAAGCATAAACCGATGATAGTTTGAATACGCTTAAGTCTCTAGGGCAAAAAATCATTATTATTATTGTTACTATGCATATACGGTTGACGGTCTGCATATTTCATTCTTATTGCCTTGTACACTTATCATATAGAAGTCATTATTATGCTTGCTTATGCTTACGCGAACAAACTCATGGTTGGAAGCACTCAGCATAAAAGATTTTTGCTCACGCTTTGATATTCAAAAGCAAATTTATGATCGTCTCAAGTTTATGAAAAAGTAGGAATATTATCTTAAACAGTGCAAGTAAGGCAAGAAATAAGAATTAGCTTGGGTTTTAACGTACCTATAAACAAAATAACCTAATACCTTCTCTTTACATTATTATTATACTCACCTTTCTGAAGCAAATACTTTGCACGAGGATTTAATGGTGATGATGATGGAATGGAATGGAGCCCCAAAAGTAAAATTCATACCCGTAGATAATTGGGCAAAACAGGCTTCTTCTGGGAAAAATTTCTCAAAGAGGCAATGAAAATGTAATAACGGCAAGAATCACTTGGGTCATGCAAACACTTTTTTTTTACTTATCTTTTAGCCTAACGTTAAGCATAAGCATAGTAGTAGTAGTAGTGTTCAAGGGAGCAAAATAGTCATAAACTTATGAAGCAAATTCGCACTCACGAACCAAAGAGTCACAATGTCATTTTTATATTTGTTGTTTTTTCCTATTCATAAAAGACTAGAGAATAGAAGAGCTATCGTATTTCAATTACTTACTCCCAATTTGCAAAGGGTAATCGACTTCTACTCTACCGCGACGGCAGAACGCAACGGACATCCATTATGGTTAATGTTCCTAAGTCTAATATATGCATGGGGATTTGCTCATTAATATTTCCATAAACAAACATCCATAAGGATTTTTCTCTCTCTCTGGGGTATAAAACACTCTCTGATTGCATTACATTGCATCATAGCACATTATGGTCAAAAAAGTCTGTATAAAAGGGAATAAATAATGAGTAGAAGAATGGTTAAAGGATGGAAGTGGTTGTAGAATTAGATGGGATATACTTGATAATGTAAGTATAGTTCGAATTATAAAGAGTAATTTTTTGCTAAGCAAATTTATTTCAAGTGGATTTAATGGAAATGCCTGAAGTGAAGTGAATATATGTTATAGAGAAACAAAATGATAGGGACTAAATTAGCAAGTATGCAAGGAGAGGTAATGCAATGTTTTTAGTTTTGGTTGGATGAGAAAGCCTTTTTACCTTTCATGGACACTGCAATTAGCAATCAGTCGTTATGAACTATATAACTAGATACCTAAATTTGTACATAAAAAGCAAGGTGTTCTTTTTTTACTTGTTTGATGAGCAGATGTTATTTCACTAATGCTACTGAGCTGCATTATTGCTGCTTATTCTATAAAAAGTAATGTATAAGACACACATCTTTAAAAGGGGTATCATCATCATCAACTCGTTACAAAAATTAATTCTTCACTTTTAGCTTTCTTGATTTCATGAACCATTTCATTTTATTTGTAAAAAATAAAAATCCATGTCCAGCCAAGAATTTTGATTCATCGACACTTATGTCTTGTAGTTGTATGGGATAAGTAAACAGATCGAGGTATTATCTTCATGATATTATTTTGTGTTATATTTTATGGCCTCTGGCCAATGAGTTCTCATCTCAGGTCAGTGAGCCATTCATCAAAACATTTTATATTTCAAGTTTTAATACACTTTATCTTAAAAAGGAAATGAAAAATTATTATTTGTGTTAACTTTCTATAGAATTTTAAGTCAATTTTATCACAAAAACGTCCTCATCAATCAAATCAACATCTCTAATCACAAAATTCTTTTAAATTTAACAAATATAAAGTGGGCTATCTCATTCTCATTCTAAATGTGTATTAAGGCACAAAAAACTCATGTACCTTGAAGTGATGATAGTAAATGACATTTGATTCATTAAACTTAGCTAGTTATGTGATTAGAATGATTACTTGTAATAAGACAGACAAAATAATCTTGTCCCAAGTTCCAACTCAACAAAAACTATTCGAAGAATAAGATAACTTTTCCATGTCCAAATTGTCTCCAATTTTCAATAAAATGGTTATGACTCAATAATAATAGCAATAGCTCAGCCTAAAGCTTTATATTATTATTCCATCGTATAAAACTAACATGATATTCATTTCTTTCGCATTTAACTTTGACTTGAGTTATTTTCTTAGAGTTACACACGTTTACCTAATTTATCTAAGGTGCCTCAACAGTCAAATCTGACAATGAGTGAAATTCCAGTGTGAAGTAACTAGTATAAAAGCCGATGTACTGTACAGTGGCTTATTTATTCGAAAGAAGCCCCAAGCTTCTATCTCTTCACTATTCCAATCCTGTTCGGCACGCTAATACTTATTATTTCATTTTTTCAAATACAATGATTAAATTTATTTAGAATAAATCGTAAGAACGTATATAATATACACTAGGGATTAAGATGAACATTGAATGCTACTCTGAAACTTAATAATCTTTGACCCATCCGTCTCTCATCTGTCCCGAGGCATTGAAATTAGATTCGAAGATTATTATCGTCCCGACCATTTGTTTCCTGCCTGAGTGGATGTGAGCAGCAAAGCGTTATAAAATCATGCATACAAATTCATTTTTATTTACTATTCCTCTTAAAGCCATTCCCAATTACTATCATAATAATAATAAAATAATAATACTATCACCTATGTAGCAATAACGAATGTGTTGTACAAAGGTAAGGGTGATAGAAGATAGAGATAGTAAAAAAAAACCTCTTTTGAATTTTCATTTAATAACAATATCGCTTTGTTATGCAGATTGAATATGAAGATAAATGAGAGATGAAATGAAATGGAAGTTTTGTTTCAGAATTAACAAGCAGACAGGTTTTGGTTTTTATTATCATAGAGGAATAGTATCCAGCTTGTAATATTGTTTCTATTGCCATCATCATCTGTCGTTATTCCTAGTTTTTTTCCTCTAGAGATCATGGTAACCAAGTGATTGAGCTAAGTTAAATTTTGATACTAAAGTTATGCTATAAAACACAATTATGCATTTCTACTGTTGACTTTTTGGGTTTGCCTTCATTTGATTTTTAAGCCTTTTCCTTTGTACTCTTCTGATTTGTGTTTTTTTAGGTTGGATTCTATTTGTGAAAATATGATGAGTGAGTTACCACCACTACTCATAATCAGTTGCATAGCACTTAGCAGTTATTTTTCAACAATAACACGTTAAACACATAGAAAAACAGTAATAATAATAATAATAATAATCTTGCTTGGATACAATACAATTGTTCAGGAACACTATGATGAAATGATGATTAGAATGATGGGTCTACAATATCCTGCCATTTATCATAATCAATATCCTTTTTGATGTTCATGTTTAGAAGAAATTTAATGAAAATTGTTTGTGTTCTACTCCCCACCATGCCTTTTGGTTCATGGTTTTCCGATTCAATTTAGAATTGAAATGGATGGATGAGTCTCAGTCGTACTCTTGGAGCTTTAATATATTTTAGCTGTTAGTATTTCAAAGTGAAGGGAGGGTAGACTCGAAATAAGTATTCGTGATGCATAATACGGCAATTCATTCATGCATGCATGGGGCATAAAGCCGTATCCAAAATCGTCTTTTTAAAATACATATAAAATGTAAGCAGGGGTAATCCCTGCAGAAAAAACTCATCTGTCACGCTGTTTTTCCAATATAGAGCACAACGTCTATTACTATTACTCCTATGGCGATTAGGAAGATAATGGTTGATTCAAACCAGATCAAAAAGCCAAAGAAATCAAGTTGCAAGGCGGGTTGCAAAGTTTTTGTTCCTAGTCAAGATGCGTGAACTGGAGAATATTTTAGTAGGCTACCCAGGTCTTTAGAAATTGTTAGTTAAATGTTTGTAGTTGTATGAGATATGAATTGGTAAAAAATGTAGGTCTTGTACGTTTTCAAGCATGGTACTGTCAATGCAAGGGTACGAAATCTTTCTGAATCAACTAAAAGTGGAACCACATGCTAGGCTTCTGTGTAAAACAATAGCTAAATGCTCAGGAGGGAGTCTGCATGTAGATTTAGGAATTCTTATATATATATATTAAAGTGACAGTAATAATATCACCTGTCTGGACATTTGGTTTTTGTCAAGGAATAGAATGCAACTCTTTGTTAAAGTCATCACTGAATTGTTTAACTGGAGATAGTGCACCTTCCTTCACTTTTTACCTTGCTATTGCTTTGATCACTGGGAAAAAATTAGGTATGCATTTTATACTTTGTAGAATTAATCTTTATTACCTGAATGGAATTTAGGAGCATGGTAGCAAAGAGAAGAAGAATGTAGGTGAGTCAAATCAAGATAGGTTTGTAGATACGACTCATCACCAAATCTTCATTCATCTTCTAAAATCTTCCTCTGGCTTGTCTCGTATATCCAGTTTTAATTTCAAAAGTAAAAACCTAGATTTCATTTAGGTAGGTAAGGTTAAGCTCCAAGTCGTTTTAGTTGTGGTACCAGTTCCAGTACGAGTAGTACTTCTTACTTTTACAAATCACTTGTATCTAGGTATTTGAAATTATACGATTCGATGAATGATGCATAAAAACCTTGTTGTAAAATATGTGAAGCCAACGAAAGTAACCCATCAGTAAGACCATTCATGCGATGCGGGTAGGGTTTTTTCTCCTAGCTGTGAAATTGGCTTCAAAGAATTCGATATGATATAAAAATGCGTGTTACAGGAAGAACTTGAATTTTTTCATGGAGAACAATGTTACATTTTTATAGTACACAAGTAGGAACTAACCACTTCTCGTGCCGGGTTTTAAGTGGATTCATCTTAAATAATTTCGGTATCGGATGACAAGGGAACCCGTACATCCGTCTTTTCCATTATGAATTATATATCTGTTACTTACAAGTTTCAACCCAGTCGAATAGAAACAATCTTAGGAAAGAAAAACTAAAGGCTAGGGAAAAAAATGTCCTGCTGAGCATTATATCCCAATGTCATGCAATAATAGGGCGCATCCTTCCTTACTTTTCTTGTATGCGTTTATTTACCATGTAAGTACGGTATTATTCGAAGCTATTTATTAATGCGTGTATGTTCTTCCTTATTCATCCGCACGGAAAGAGGATGATGAGGAAGAAGAAGTCTTAAGTATGCAGTTTTTTCCAGCTTTTACTATTTTTTCAGGAAAATGTTCCTTTTTAGTGGAATACACTCTCATAACTAGTGCATTACAGAGTGAATATCACTTCTGAAAACTAATAGATACATAAAAAAATATTAGGAAGGAAGAGTTGTTTTTGTTCTTCTATTCGCTATGTCTATTTTCTTCTTATCCATCTCTAAGATCCAGAGAGTAGTAATGGGTCGGAATGGTGGGACAGACTAAAACTAATACTACTAATACTAACTAAGCTTTAAGAACGTTGTTTTTATATTTATTCGTATTAGTCTGAGACAAACTACAGACACTCAATCCTTTCTATTGCTTTGAAATTTACATCCTTATACGCAAGAATAATTTTGTTTTAGAGAAGATATTCATCCTAAAAGGGAGTTATTTGTATGTACTAGAGATCTCTGTGTGTATGTTTGACTGAAAGATTCAAACCGTTCTAATTAACTTTAGTTTAGTTTGGTTTTACTACTGGGGATTTTGAGTGTTGATGCCATGGATGATGAGGTCTCTTACTTTTAACTGTCTTATTTAGACATTTAGCATCTTAAGTCGGCTTACAATCACATTTTAAAAAGAGAGAACTCTTCAGAAATCTAAGCTTTAAATCTAAACGAGGGCTTCTTGCCACCCCACCACACCACCCAAGAGACATTGAGATTTAAAAGAAAAGTAAAGAAATTATTTAATACTTTCAGTAAATAGGATTTTAGGAAAAAAAATTGCTCGCCTTGGTGGTACTTTTAGCAAGGATATTAGATAATAAGGGTTTAGTATGAGTCTTTCCTGTTTATTCTAACCCCATCCAACTTTTCTGCATTTCATATTCTACATTCCATTGTTACACTCGTATTTTTGTTTGCGTATGCACACTCAAAGGGGCTCACAAAGTAGTAGTAGTAGGTACTTCGTTTTATTTAATTCTAATCTCAAGAAAGATGTAAAAAGTGGCTTCGTAAAAAACCCATTTATGATTACCTAAAAAAATTACGTAATGCTCATTTCATATTTCAACTCTTGTTGTACATCCACAATAATGTAGTTTCATACAATATATATCGTAAACCGTGTAGACAATTTACAGATCTTTTATAGAAATAAGCCAGAAGGAAGGGATGAAAAGTTCCTTCTAATGAAATGTTTACATTCACATTCCAACTATTTCAAGCTTTGGTTTATGAGGGAGGACCCACACTGGTGTAGAACCTTTATATATTTTTTAAAAAACGAGACAGGTAGACATGGCACGGTATTCATTTCGCCTCCTAAGTGTACAAATACAATTCAAAGTGAAGGAAGCCAGGATAATCTTAAGAGGATGACCAAACAAATTCAACAGACCTATATATTTATATATAAGCATGTTCTTTTTTGTATTATTCTGTATTGTAATCAGTTTCTGGTTATAAAAGTATTTATGTGTTCACCATCGCATCGCCAACCTATCTACTTAGTTAGTTGAACATGAAAACTCATTTAAATTATTTTTTTATTTGTACTTGTTAGTGTATTTGGTGTTTTTTATATGTTAAAACGAGATTTTCGATCATAGGAAGAGGTGTGGAAATAATGTGGGTAAAAGGAGGCTTAATGTTATTATTTATTTATGATGGGGAATAATGTAGGAAATGAAAGGGACATTTTTTACGTCCGTCTGCAGATACAAACTGCTTTTGCCTTTTGTTGTCACCCATTCTCACATTGATAATATTTGACATTTATCTATACGGACGAGGAATGAGAATTTTGAAAATGATTTTGGCCTTTAAAATGCTCAATATGTTTTTAATATTACGGTATCTACGGTGTGGGTCTTAATGGAAACTAATTTGTAAAAAAAGGTCTTTAGGGGTAAATAACTATATGTAATTGGATCGTGTTTATGACATACATAAATCCTAAAAGTCACATCAATCTCAAGTTGGAGTGGGATGCATAATACGGTTTTAAAGTGAGAATCGGAGGATGCTGTAGTTTTTAGAGTATGAAATAAAAAAGACTTTCGTCGAGTCTATATAAAATGACAGGAATATTTACGACCTTGTGAATTTTTATAGTACCCGATATTATGGTATGACAAAGAAGACATTTAAAATGGCTTTTGGTGTGTATAATAGATAGGAAGGAGTAAGGCAGTTGTAGAGCCCTAAGGTACGGTATTTTCCGTTTTGAAGTATTAATTCACTAAATTGATGATTGTTTTGACTATAGCGGAAGGAAGTCTGGATGATGTTTCGATATCTACTCGATTCACGCGAGAAGTGGTTTTGGATACCAGATTTTTCACTCCAGCCAGTCGACCACGGTTCCTTGGGCATTTGTTCGAAAAAGCAGGAAATCATCGACCTAACTTTCCACCCCGGTCTCCAGATACAACTTTAACGAGAAAAAGTGTCGAACGTGAACGTCTTAAATCGATTGACAACCGAAGGGTAAGTGCATTCAAATGCTTTATGTTCCCATAAGACATGGTTTTACTATGAATTCACGTCAGAAAGACAATTTTTCACGTCTTTGGATTCATTAATAGCCTATTTTTGGAACTTCTGAAGAAACGATAGAATTTACTTTCGCATTTCCTTGACACATACCCACACCCTTATCACTATTCAATGAGTTAAGGTTTCAACTATTGCAGACTTTAACTCCCTCCCACCCATACTTCATTGATGACATACGCTTTAGATAACCAGATGGGGATTTTTGGCTTTTACAATATTTTGATCTCAAGTCCCATAAATAACATTCGTTCTTAACTGATGATGTTCACGAAGATAACGAAGAACGCGTGGGCAGTGAAATTACAAGAAATTAATTTGTGTGATATTTACAACCATGACTTTAAATGCAATCTGTATCCGATTGATTTATCTTAGCCGGCAAGTTTTGCAGCCTTAAGAGATTGGAAGTTAGATGATTATCTGGATGAGAAAATCGCAACTTTAGACAAGAAGAAAAAATCAGCCGAAGAACTGAACCGGGCTTTGGCTTTACCATTTCCAAGTCAATTAGTCCAAGTTGATGTAACTGGTCAAGGGTTTGATCGAATGAAAAGAAACCGAAGATCTCTTGTGATTCATACAAAAAGAATCAAGAACAAAAAGCGACGGAATACCATATGTGGTTCTATGCCGAACAAAGAGTAAGTCATCCACATTACCCACTTTTCATAATAATTTTGTTCCTTATTTGGACAACACTAATCGCTTGAATATAAGGGGATGATGATGATAACCAAAGCTATTCTAAACTTCGCATGGAGTAAATGAAATATTTATTTAATCGTATCGTGTATGCATCCTTGTTGAATAAAGCGGTGAATGAGTGTGTGTGCATTCAAGCGCATTGGTAGAGGTGATATTAATGTTCTTACGCGTCCTTCTGAGACGAGGATAATGATGGGCAGATCACTTTAAATGTCAGAAGAAGGAATTTAATACACTCCTCGTCGCTTTAAAAATGACTGTACTCATCCGACAGAATGAACTTAAGACGAAATGCCTAATCAGACTAATTGCTATGTAGGTGTGGAATACAAACGAGCTTTTCCTCTGTTAACTCTCCAACAACGGAAGACAATAAAAAATATGGGATCGATTCTGGCCATTGGAGCAGTTGTACTAGTTCAGCTCAAGGTGGAAATGGGGCAGCGAGCACTTCATCAGCTCCATCACCGTGGGATCCCACGTCCCTTTCCACCTCGTCTGATTTCCTATTTGATGACGAGGATCGTTGTCTCACTCCTCAGCTGGAGAATTTTACGGTAATCGTAAAAGTTTAGAAGCAAAAACTGGGTCTTTTATAAGTCTTGCCTTTGGATGGGAATCTAGAATATATTTCTAAATGTGCTTAAGGGCTAAGCTAAACGCTTTTATGCATTTTTTACTGTCATTTAAAACCCGATGAAGTTATTCTTGAAACATGTTTGGGAATAATCAGTCACATACTTAAACAAATATCTTGAGATGGAGACCACAATTTACCTTGTTTTTTTATTATTTCTGTGGCTTAATAGGACGGCCTTGTCTCCGACTCAGATTCCGTTGACACAGACGGTTACTTTACATCATTTAGAAGTGACTGCGGATTCCCAAAATCAAAGAAATCTTCCCCAAATAGCAAAGACGAAGAGAAGGATGCTTCATCTTTGGTTTTGAATGAGAATACAACAACTTCTACGGAGAGTGAGTATGACTTGTTTGGAAAGGGGTCTACAAGTACAACGGCTAGCTCGTGTGGAACTGTCGTGCTAAGAAATAAACCTAATCCACCAGCTAGAACGACCTCGGCCGAGCATCTAATTGACAAGAAGTCACAATCTGTAAGTTACAATACCTCCCATCATTAGTTGAGGGAGTACAATCATATAATCTTTAGATAAAAATATTTGGAACATTTTTGGCATTTCAAGGTGGAAGGAATAAATGTATCTACTTTTTATAAATTAAATGACAGGAGAAGAATGTATGTGGTTTGAGGACTATGACAGGAAAAAATAAATGAAGATGAAAGGAATGGATAAATCTGCATTGTCAGCCTGAATAAAAAAAACGTGCATCATTGTGTCCATGAAACATGATAAGAGGATGGGAATGAGGATTAGATTTTGATTCTAGTAGGGATTATATGAAATTATAGATTTATCTAGGGACATAATGCAGTATCAGATTAAATTTTAGTTGTCACCATGCGTGAGTGTGTAAATAAGTTAGGGGAGTGACATATTGCTTTTGAAAATGCCTGAGCATAAAAATCATTGAATTACAATTAATAACTTCAACTTAATTATTTTACAGCAGGATGATGCTGGATGGGAAGAAAGGGTAAAGAGGAAGTCATTGATTGAGAGAGTACCGTCTCTAGTTGTGGTCACACCTTCCCCAAGTTGTTCATCTGAAAGTCCTCCACCATTGAAAGACCCTGGACTCGGGCTAGATGCAGAAGACTCAGACAGGGATAGTGGGAGAATTACACCAAAGGCTGAAGATTTCTCACAAGGAAATGGAAGTGAATGTGGGACTTTAAGTGACACTGATTCTGATCGCCGAGGAGACTTCAAAGTTACTGAGCTGCCACTTAGACCATCAAGTACAAGTAGTAGTACAGGAACTGTAAGTAGTGGAAATAGCACGTTGACATTGACAAGCTGTGTGACAGGGTCAGGATTACCTCAACCCGATGTCATTCCGGATGTTCAACAACTTCAAATAATTCGTACAAAGGGTACTCCAAAGTTGGACGTAAGCAGGGAGTACTTTTCGCTTGATACAGTTCTCTTGGGCTCTTCCTCAGAGGAAGAGCGTCGTCAAATACAAAACATAAATGACGAGGTCAAGATGAACAATATAGTTTCAAATGCTACAACAGTAGCAAACGGAAAAGTTCAATCTCCCCAAAGCTCTGCTACATCTGGCAAGATACGAGGTGCAAGAGTAGTTTTAGATGCAAACGGGGAAATAATATTTGCTTCAGAGACACTGAGGCGGAAACGAAAGCCGAAAGTTTCCTTTGATCCTGGGTCTGCGGTGAAAACCCTTGATTATGACAACTGTGCAAATTACTCAAGAATTCGTGAATCAGTTTACGACCGCATCCGCAAAGATTCCATTTCTAATGCAAATAATTCTGAAAAATTGTATGAATGTATTGAAGAAATACGTCGTCAAAATATGAAAGACCCATTCATCGAAGACCAAAAAGCCTTTGGTGATCCAATTATTGTTGAAAATTCTGCACTCAGTCCTTCGGGTGACAGCCGATGTTCTTCTTCATCCTCTAATTGCACTTCTTCTTCTAAAGCTTCATCTCTGGCTAGTCGATACGCAACAAGACCCCCAATGAGTCCTCCTAAGGAAGGACAAGGTGCCAAGGTAAACATTCTCCTGGAAACGGATCTCGACTCAGCAATCCCTCCATCCATGCCTGATTTAAAAAATCTCCCAAAAATCAAAGATCGTCTAAAACGAAATGAGAGTTATCGAATAGCCAATACTGACGATGTACCCGCTGCCCCACCCTCTTCACGTCCGACATTACTTTCCCTCACCCCGAATAACAAACTAGTGGGGAATGGTAATCGAAGAATGTCATTCAGCAGTAGTAAAGACACAACTCTTTCTCCAAATGGAAATCTTCATTTGAATAAAAAACGTGATATCTTGGAAGAAGATCCTGTTTTTATTCAACAAATTTTAAATATGAATACCAGTGCGAGCAAAAGTCCTTCAAATTCTTTCAGCAATCGCATCACTTTGTCAAAACTCGCCTTGTGTCCTGAGGACAGACCATCTTTCTTACGCAGAGGTAAACTTTTCTATACTGATATCTGGTAACGAATTTTATCATTCTAAAGACATTTTTATTTCCTTTCTTATCTCAATCACCAGTCTTATACTACCTGTCACCTTACTAATGTCATTATCTGCCTGTCTACAGAATCACATACCAACCAAATTGTTCATCTGTAGTCTGAATAACCAAGTTATCATGAATCCTATTCTATTCTTCCTTTTCTAACCCTATTCCATACGGTCTTTCATCTCATTCATTCATACCATTAGCTCTAACAATGCACGATTACTTAGAATAATCATTTATTTTAACATATCTTCCGATATTTAATTTTTTAGCTTACTAATCTTCATCTCCTACAATGTTCTTCTTGCATGGTTGCTACTTACAATTAGTGTAAATATCACGTCTCTTTGGTCACATTCAGCATTGCAATACTTTTTTAGATAGTTTTCTATCTGCAATCTGCACTTGATCTCTCTTCACCACTGACTTGATTTATTTTTGACTAAACATTTTCTCTTTGCATCAATCTTTAAATGATCATTGAAAACGCTTTTGTAAAAGGAACCCAGTGTTTTATTTTGCTATTTATTTAATCCAACCGTGGATCCGTAAAGTAAAAAAAAAATCAAACCATCTCATTAGGAGATCTCATCTTTCATCCGTTTTTGGTAGCTTTGATAACTCCGCCTAGATCAAGACTCTATAATGAATGAATGAAGAATAGGATAAACATTATAGAATAAACTCATGCATCAAACGATGTGGTTTTTTTGTTTCAAAATAATTTTCTATTGTTCGACAATCCAAAAATCAGATAAACAAATGAAGTAAATCAATAGAAAAAAATCCCTTTCAGCATAAAATCCAAGCGTGTAGTGTATATTAGACTTTTCATGATGTTGATGCACTATTGAGGTATTCCTTTTTGATTAGTATGAAGTTTTGACATAATTTTCTTTGATTTTGAAGTGCAAATTGTACTGAAGCGATGCATAGGATAGAAGGTGAATATGACTAGCTAATTTTAACGATACGATTCAAGAGTTTTTATCATGTTGTCTATAATCCAATCAGAATTTCATGATTCAAAGGTTTTATCAATGCAGAGTTCAATCAGTGGTGTATTTCCTGTTCATTAAGATTCGAAATTTTTAGTGTAATATTTTAACATTGACTCAAAATGAAACAATCAATTCCGCTTTTTTTTACATTTATCTATGGAACTTTTGACTATCAACTGAGATTTAAATATAGATTATTTGAGATAGTTTTGTACAGCTTTTTATCATACTAGGTTCACCAAAAAATCTAGAAAAGAGGTGTTTAATACGATATTAGGAATCGCAGTGTAAATCCTTTGAATATATCTAGTTGAACAGGATAAATTAACCGAAACTTCATATCTAGTCCTAAATAAGTTATTCACTTTAGAAGTTCGGTCTTCAGTACTACTTTATATTGATATTACCCTGCTGCCATGTTTAATGTGATTAGTTTTGTATTATTTTACTTGTCTTGTTATGTTTGTACGTTTAAATAGCTATTTAACCTGCCGTGTTCTTGATTGGCTTTGTTGTAATTTATGTGTTTGTCCGTTAATGTTGTTATGATTTTTAGTGTATTGCTAGCGTTTAATAGAATGTTTTGTTGTCTGTAAAAAAGGAAGAGAAAGCATCGTATGAAATGATAGCTTTGTTTTGTTGCATCCAGGAACATTTATTCATTTATCTGTTTGATTACCTAGTATTATTTTTAATTAAAATGCACGCTTACTATACAGCCGGGATGGGTAGAACTCATTAGAAGCTCAGCAATGGCAACTAGCAATGCAAATGGGATGTAATAAATGGCAATTGATTGATAATAATTTTATGGCTTAAGTAAATTAATTAAACTGTAGTAGTACGGGTTTTGTTTTTTTTTGTATGTATAATAATGCAATGCTTGAGTTTAATTTGGAATATATATATATATTTTTTGCACTTTGTCGAACTACATAATTTTTGGCATTTTGTACCTTCATACTACTTTTGTATTTATTAGCAATCTTTCGTGTGTGATCTTTATACTGTAGAAACTGCATTTACGGTTTTATTATTTGGAATGGCAGTATGTATTGAAAAGTGGCATCTTGTTGTAAATTTTGTAAAATTGGTGTAGAAAAAATTTCTTTGAGAAGTCTTAACGCAAAACTTTAGGTTTTTTTCCTAATGTTATTAGTATGCAAAAAATTATCTTCCTTTTAATCTTTCATCCTTCAGCCCATACTAGCGAATCATTAATAATGGCACTGACACAAAATAGTACTCACACTTGTCACACTTTGGTAAAGGTTTCAACACAACGTTGAATAAAAACTGTCCATCATCACAAAATAGCAGTCTTTTAGCACTGTCCAACACTTACAACACACTTACAAGACTACAACCATCTTTTTAACCCTGTACATGATTAGCACATAGCTTACTACTTCCTTGAAACTCTGTCCCCATATTTGATTACGTGTTAAAATTTATTAGAAAGCAATGATGATGATGATCATGATCCCATTTGGATCGCAGACTCACCACCAACCATGGATGACATTGCTAAGGAGATCTACCGTTTCAGGAAGAAGTTTAATATTCAACCCAATGCAACCAGTAGGAATTTAATTTCCCCGAATAACAAAAATCGAGATGAGACCCTGAAGGATTCCAGCCGTAATTTGAATGATAGCTTAAAATCCATAGCATCTACTGGCTCTGCAGTATTATCCACCAAACGAAGGAATTCAATTGCATTAGATGGTAATGCTAATCCATATGGAAGCAATGTGAAGGCCAGTCCGATTTCCGGGAGCCGGGTTAGTCCATCTACAATCCCACTTGGATTTCCAAAACTACAAGTTCAATTCAGTACACCCTTATCCTCATCTACACCAGTTAAAGCAAGTGCCAATAATAATGGGAATCGAAGTCAGATGTCTTCTGTCAATTCTACTTTATCATATTCTCGGCCGAACAGTGCCCTTAGCAATAGCTTTAATAATAATAGTAATAATTTTACACAGAGTAATTATTCCTATAATAATGATTCTGTTTCTGGGTTAGTAAAACAGTCTAAACCCCCTCCACCACCAATACGAAACTTTTCTAGCTCAGGAAGACGAATTTTTCCAACGACAACCGGTGCCTTTAATACTAATGACTATGTTAATTCTAATACTAATCATATTAAGGGTAATAGTAATATCTCTTTGGGTAGTTATAGAAGAAATTCTATGTCTTTAGCCGAACCTAGACCAGGAAGTATTAACCTCGGAGCGAGAACGTCTTTAAATGACTTTAAAAAACTTCTTCAAGGAGCTCAAAAGAAGAAAAGCTCCATATCTGCTATGGAGGCTTTGAAACCGAAAATTGGATTAGAAACTACTTTGTAGCTCATTGCCTATTAAAATAGTTGCTAGATAATATAGTATAATATGTGATTTTACGATTAAGATGAATATCTTCATCCTATTAAAAGTTAAAATGACATGCAAGTAGGTATAAAGTTTTCAAATTATCTAAAGATAAGAACCAAAACTACCTATGATAGGTTCTCAGGTAAACTCTTCATTATTATGTAAGCACATATATATAGTTTGTAAGAGTTAGAGTAGAAACCCACCGTCGATGATGGGTTGACGATGACGTACAATGCTGCATTTTCTAGTTAAGATTAGATGTGCTATGTCAAACCTGTGACAGGAAAGAGTGACAAAAGATAACTTTACGGTTACTTTATCTTCTATATGAAATAAAAATGTATTAAAAAATGTATTCAAATATTCATTTATTATTATCCTTTAAGTTAATCTCTTTCCTTTATCATTGTGTCCCAATCATCAACTATTTGGCCTTGCAGACGAGCTTCCAACATATTATAAAATTTAAACCTTTTTGAGAATGCTGATTCTCTTATTCAAAATTTTGAATTGGTTCCTTCTGCTTAAGAAAACAACTTACCAACGAATTGTAAGCAAGAGCCTAGGAAATCCTGGATGCCTAAAATAATCACAGCAAAAACTTCCTAGATGCATACGGATGCTGATGGCAATAATAACGAAATTGATGACGGATTAAATAAAGAATCAGTTTCTTTCTGGATCAAACAACTTTAACTACCCTGAAGGCACACTACATATTACTTTTTGCCATTTCGACACTACTGCTGAATTTTTACAATTTATCTTTCTTTTCAATTATAAAAATATTTTGCTTAAGTTAGTAGAAGGAGTTACTTCAAGTGACAACTGATAAAAGTTGCACATGATTTTTTATGAATGAAGGGGGTTTCATTCATTTTGACGTCATACGAGGTTATCCGATTTGTAACGGGAAACCAACCCGGGTTTGTAACAGATACTCCGGGTTTGTACTATCTTTCCAAGCTAACCTTGGCCTACAGATTGATGTTTTCATTTGTTATAGCAATCTTCGGACCTATTGTAGATGCCTTGCCCATTACTCTTAAGTTTAGGATCGGTGATCTAGTTAGTATTCTAAGAGATCCATGCACATGGCTTGAGTTTCCGGTCCACAGATTAACCGTAGATTTGTAAAATTCAAAAATTATATATCATTAATTTTTTTATGTACAGACTGAAGTAGCATATCATAAAACGTTTGCTATTATTGCCTTCCTGGTTCGCTAAGCACATTTGTGATATTCTTATTAAAGTTTACTGAAATTGGTACAACGCCAGCTTCAACGAGTTGCCATATAAAAGATTTCACGATCGGTTCAAGTCAAAATCTTCCAGTGTTGGATGTATTCATTTTTCGAGATTGAATAGATTTGAACTCATAAAGCTAATTATATTATGTAATTATCAAAGCAAATCACCTACAGTATCAATTAGGCTTCCAAGATACAACTTCCAACTGGCTGAACGCTATCACTTTGAAATTCAGGATTGAATATTTACTCTGGCTCTCATTGCAACTTTGGAACACCTACAATTTTTTTCATATATCCATCATATCATCGTCCATCAAAACAGTTATTTGTGTCCCAACTCTCAATCGGTAAGTTAAAAAGTTTCTTCTGCGACAAGTGTACTCTACTTAAGTATCATTTTCTGGACTGCACACAAATCGAATAGGGCTATGGGAAAAGACAGGTAACTTCAACGAGTAAGGGCTGAACAATTGATCTTCTTGCAGAACCAATTTCTTGGCTTAGTAATAAATTTATTTGAGGACTTGCACTGCTTAGAATGTGGGATGAAGCAATTTCCTTAAACTCGTTGATCATTTTTATTATTATAATTATTAACATATTTTTACGATCTATTGTGGGAACTTCGTAAACCAGCATTTTGGATCAGGATTCATGCATTAAAGGACTGTATTTCATCATGCTATGCTGCATTGAATAGCAATAAAGTAATACATTTTGCTAATTAAGAATTTAAACTTTTTTTACTTTAGTATTTTATATTTCTAAAGCATCCATAGTTTCCATACAGAGAGTTCATGGATTGATGGATTTTGCATACGTTACTTAATTCGAACTTATTGATAAATCAATAACCTGAATTCCAGTCCCATTCCATATTGTACTGTCAGCATAAAGTAATGTGGCAGTAAATGAGGTAATGAGCTATTTTATTAGTGTGCAGGTTGCTGGATAGAAGCTTTAAATTGAGCATCAAAAACTTCGAACGAGATCAAAGAAAGAAGATTAGTGTAATGGACTAAATACAAGTCTATAAAAGGAGAGAAATATGAGACACATTGGAAGTTTCAAGGATAAAAAGTAAAAGTATGCTTCCGTTTTGTTAACAAAAAATTGATCCATTAAGAAATTCATTACTGTAGGGCATACTTTCGCCCTGAAAAAAATGATGAAAAACTTCAAATTTCTACTCAAAGTCACATAATAGAAGCGCTAGTATTTTTGCACAAATTTTGTAGTAAAACTGGTCTTACGATTAAACATTTCTCTTGAAATTTTTGAAATAAAACTCACTATCATACATGGAATGGAATGAGATGCAACAACCAAACTATGCACAAGATTACTTTAAATACGAATTACCGTCAGATAAAGTTTAGATCTGAGTGCGAGAAGACTTTTAACTTTTCATGTTAATATTTTTTGATTTGGTCAGATTCCACAATTATATTAACAATTGTTTTCCAACTTTCCGGGTACATGAAAACATTTCTGTAAATAGCTTCACAAGTTCATGAAAGGATGCCGGATGGTCGTAAAAATGAGGAAACAATGTCATATTACAAAATTAAAATGAAAAATAACATCGATTGGCTGTGATTTTGGCTTGTAAGGGAGCGGATTTGTTTATTAAATTATTTTACATCAATAAATTGTAATTTTGTAAATCAGTATAGTCAAAAGGACAGTGTTGAAAATGTAGACATGAACAAAACAATACTTGACACTTGAAACCTTGAAATCTTCAAGGTTCCAAGGTCATAAAACATATTAAAGATAAGTATTATTTGAGCTATGAAAAATTCTCAGTTAGAAACGCCACGCATTGGAAAAGAAAAAATGTCATTTACTTGTAGGAATCTCAATGCTGCTAAGATTATTGATACAAGATTGTTTTCTAAACCCTTATCATTCATTTTACTGCAAGGAGGTTCTAAAAGAATCGTTCACGTTTCTTTGTAAAATCAAGTTAAGTAGCTGGATTCAATAATTTATTAGTTTAACCATCAATATAGCCTTCTCGTTGTTTATAAGGCTCTGTTCTGAAGTTTAAAACCTGTCAATGAAGACAAATTCAAGGGGATGAAGCATGAATAAAAATAACACATTAAAATTGAAACATGAGTTTCGAACTGATTGCTTTCTCGAGTATAGAAATAATATTAATATTATTACAATCACTGCCCCATAATTTAAAAAAATGCATAGTAGGTTTTTGAAAGCTTGATGTTTCATAAAATCTTAAGCTGTGCTTACTCAAACTTGCAGCTAAAAGTATCTTGGACATATAACACTCTAACCAACACGTTATTAGTGGTTTCTTAATTACCCTAATAACTGTGAAATGATCAGTGACGTAAATTAAATGAGTCTTAAAGTTTTCCTTAAGGCAATACTTTTGGTTTCTCGCAATTTCGCTAAATTAAATCAGCCAAGTCTATACTCTGTTCTGTTGAGGAAGGATGATATCATAATCTATGTTTCATTTTACCTTAGCTGCATTTCCAACTCACAATTTCCCTTTTATTTACCTGCAGGGGTTAACATTATTTAAAATTTTGAGCTTCAATAGTTAAAGAACTGTATGAAGCACAGTAGTAACAAAATTAACATAGTGCATTTATTGCGACATGCGATTCACACAACAACAAAGAAAAAAATGTACCTTACAACAAAAGTAAAAAGACCATAATTGTCCCCTCAATATTAATTTCAATGTGCATAAAATGCAATCATAATAAGAAACGTCTGGTGTGGGACGTCCCTTTGCTCTACTTTGTAGGCGTTGGTTAATAGTCATAATAACTATCACAAAATAAACATATTGAATGAATACGTAATACAGTTATTTCTATGTGCATATCAACTTCGATTTTACTATTACTTTAAAAAAACTGCACAATGCAATTCAAAAGGCAAGTCGCAAGTATGACAATTAGATTTTAACATGATATTATTGCGTCTAATAGAAGACCAAGTTGTCATATAAAACGCATTAAAACCCTTATACCATTTAAATAATTTGGCTTAAAAGCTTTTATTTTACTATTTCCCTGAATGTCAAAATACATTGAATGACATTGATTAAGGTGAGACGTAGCTTCCTTGAAGGCTGAGCATTTAAGTTTATGTGAAGTTTTTTTTTGTAAAAAAAAATCCACAAAAAACTATTTAGCTTACTATCCACTACACTTTCAATCTTGAGTCGGTATTAAAATATTTTTTTGTTTTCATTTGAATAGAAACCGTAAATAATAAGCTTGAGAAGAATACGAATGTGGTTGATTGATAATAGAAAGGGTTGAATCTAATATGCCTGACTATTCTAAAACTACAACTGCCCTTCACTATCTTAATAAGGATTAGTTTACAGGGTTTACCTACATGACGATGAGAGTCGAGTAGTCCATTACTAAATATCTTTGATGAATAGCATTATTATTTCCATCCTCAAGTAAATTATTGTCAGAGTTGATTTGCATGTTAGAGAGAGTAGAGCTCTCAAAAATTGTTGGGATTGTTATTGTGAAATAGAATAGAATATAATAATGATGGAAGTTTTATCACATTGTGTACAATAGATAGCATAGTCAATTAGAAAAATCCCCATTTGTACTTTATGGAGATTTAAATACTTGTTTACTTAAGTTAGCTTACAACTCTCTTCATCATTTTGACATTTGCATTTAATAGTTTTTTAATAATCGCAAAGCAGTTGGAATCGGTGTGTGGCAAATCGGGTTAAGGATTTTTCATTGGAAATAAAGTGATATAAATTGTGACATTAAAAGCCGTAAGTAAAACTTTTCATTTAAATATTTCAATTGGAAATACTCTACTTTTTTACATTCAGGAATCAAGGTTCTATCATATTATTGTGTGTGTGTAGAAGTCTTCACGCAGCATAGTTTATAAGGTACCTTCATTCCTCATAATCAAATTAAATAGGGTAGTAAACCACTCGCAAGTAACTTTGCAATTTAATTAGGTAATTGATCTTGTTACACTTTTATAATGTAATGTGTTCCATCTACTCTGATTCTCAACTGTCTATCAAGTCTCTGGACTTTTATACATCACACACGCACACGCATTGTATTGTATTAATCCTATTGCTTGCAATAATTTTAATCAGTTTGACTATATGAAAACGCTCCCATGGCATGGCCATGGGTTAAAAAGGACATAGGAACGCGTGAGTGAATAATGTGGTATTAGGGTATAAAAAACCATGAGAAAATGCAGGATATGATATGGTCCTGCTAACCAAATTAACCACAACCAGGGATATGGATATGTGTCACCAATTCTCAGAGAAGTAATAAATTTCTTCATGAAAATTAGATTTTGCAAGCATATTGTAAAAATGGCATGGGTATCATGTCTGTAAACCGATCGACTTATTCTTCTCTGTCCAGCTTGGAGCTTGGGACATAAAATCTCAAGTAATATTTATAATAATAAAAAGAATAATTTACTTTACAAGCACGTAGTAAGAGAGTTAGCATGAGATCGTAGCAGAAGAGGCTTCATTTTTGCAATTAATTGTAAGTGCTGTTCTTGTTTTGCATAAGCTATAGGTAGAATATTCTAGGATTAATCTAGGAGAAAAAATTAATCACCGTTCCCCAATGGGACTGGTAGATAAGTAAGGTTATTAATTTATAATGCTATTAAAGCATGTATACATATAAAGTATTAGAAATTGAGATTGAGATAAACAACTTGGGTATTAGATAGTAAATTATTAATATGCAAAAGCAATGCAATGAGTCATTCATTTGAAAAAAATGAAATCAGCGTCTACAAAAATAGCGTTTCCAAGTAATGAGATACAATACTTAGTGGCGACATAACTCCCTGACCAAATACATATACAAGAGTAAAATACTTGGCGAAAAGAGTCCTTACTGATAAAAGTTGCTGAATCGACTACCACTGATACGACTTACTTCAGAAGTAGTTCTCAGAATGCACTGGATATTCTCAAGTATAAACAAAAAAATTAAGATAAACTTGTAACCTGGTCTGGAGTTTCATCAATGCAGTAGTATGAGGAAAGATCTTATCTTTAGTATTTATTAGCGTGCATTTATTGTTAATTTTTGCAAGTCTTCTTCGGGAGTTCAAGTTGGTTCAATTTCTTCATTGGGAATTGTAAAATTTACAAGTTTTTTTAAAGAAATTTTTATTTAAGCTTTTGGTGAAATTGGATTAAACCTGGTGAGGTCTTTAAAACGGTTTTTATTTGATTTTAAATCTTTTATTGAATACTTTAATTATATCCTAAACGCATTTGTTTATTATTTATCGTAATATTCCGTATTAAAATTGTACTGTAACTGTGGTATATGTACAGTAAAAACTGAAATCCTTAAATGAATTCGTCATTGTTGACTTTGTATTGAACCCAAAAAAAGTTACTTTTAAAAGTCCTTGAGCTTTGTAGCAGATTACAAAAAATAAGTTTTAAGTACAGAATAAGAATCAACTTTAAATAAAAAATTGTTATTCTAAAACCTGTATTTAAAATCACGACAATAAAGGCAAAGCCGAGTACTCATCCACCCATTAGGTTTTTTTGTCAATGGAAATTATGTATTTGTCAAAATTGGCTAGCAAGGCGTCTTTTTTGCTTATTTAAACATAGATGAGTGGATTAAGTTATTTCTCGAGTACCAAAATAAATAGTGAGAGTGAGAGCCCGTTCAGTAGGTCATGTACACAAGCCCATTGAAATGTTAAACTTTGCATTATTATTCTGCTGAGTATAATATACCTATAAAAATAAATTACGTTGCAGATTTGCAAGTATTGTTTTGGTCATCTGCAGTATAAAGTATGAAGTATAAATGAAATTTTGCCATTATTGCAGCAAAAAAGTGCTCATAGTAATAAATGCCTCGTAAGATTTACACTTAGCTTCACCGTAAAAAAATCAACATGAAACTACATGATCAGTCAGTCTGAGAGTCTAAGTCTCATCCTGTATTTTGAAGTTTAGTATTATCATGGGACAAGATCTATGAATTGCATTACAAATTACGATACAAAAATGTAGACTCAATAATAATGCAGATATGGCATATCAAATGAAATTATGATTTTGTACTGTGCATCTAATTTTTCTCTAGCTGTTTATGCCATTTCATTTTGAACTGTCATTAGATTACGTAATACGGAGATTCTGCAGGTTTGTGGTTAGAAAATAGGGATAAATAGGGGTTTAAAGAACTCTCATTTTATTCATGAACACATGCTTTCCATATGAATCGGAGATATTGCATAGCACGATTTATATGACCTTCATTGGGAACAAAAAATGTGTGTTTTAATGTAAAGATAACTTTGAATCAATTGCGAGCATTTTGCATAGATTGATTTCATTGTCTGATGCAAGTAAAAACTCAAAAGGGAATGAAGTTCGTTGGTTGCTTAGTAAAACGGAATATGAGCAAAAATATAATTTGATACATTCTAAGTTTTACTGAATAAATGTTTTAGCCAATAATTTTATTCTTGAAATCAGACAGAAATTCAATAATCTCTGAAATCCCTAAAAGATTTTTGCTTTGAAAATATTATATTTCAGAATTGTAAGATAATCCTAATCAACTATGTGTCCATTGTGGCCCCTTCATATTGTTCTAACCTACGCTCTCGCGTTAGGACCATTATGGTTAGTATCATATGGAGTTGTTGGAGCTGCAGCGGAAGCAATGTCCTCATATGATGTCACATTCGAGCCGAAAACGGTGGATCAGCTATTAGTTGGAAACAATACATTAGTTCGGGTAAATTAATTTACAAACCAGTGTTTTTTAATCATACATCATCGTAAGCAAGCTAAATAGATTTATTCAAATTATACTTTCTTCTTGACGATTAGATGAAGTTCAACAAAACTGATCTTGAGACGGCTGTAACAGAAGGAGATAACGGGACTAAAGTCGAGTTCATATATTACGTGGAAAATCCTTACATGGCAAGTGTGTCTCCAGACAGAATCGCTATTGAGGAAAGTGAAGACATAGGAAATGGAGAGAGTAGCGTATCATTTAATGTCACCGGAAAATTTCTGGGCCGCACGAAAATCTGTGCCAAATCCGTTGATGGTAACAATAAGACAGAAGTTATCAAATGCTTGGATCTATCTGTGATTCGTGTGTCCGGACCTATCGATAAAGCGTTTACATACAGCGTTGCTGCCTTGGTTGCTATCATATACATTAACATGGGGGCTGCATTAGACACGAGAACTATTTCACAGACAATCAAAAGGCCAATTGGTCCTGCCATCGGTTTCTTCAGCCAGTTTATGATTATGCCCTTGGTAAATTACATACACATTGATTATATCTTCTATTTTGGGTCAGGGTATCATTGTTTTGGCAATTTACTAATTTGGTGTGTTGTTTTTAGTTGTCTTATGGGCTTGCAAAACTTCTCATTCCTTTAGCATCGATGCAGCTTGGACTGTTCATAACAGGGTGTTCTCCAGGAGGTATGATGCATACATTATCAAAATTAATATTACTATAATAATGGCATTATATCATTTCGATTTCATAATATGCTACAAGAGAAATGGAATTAATTTGAAATGGATTTATTTCGTGTAGGTGGTGCTTCTAATATTTGGACTCTTACTCTTGGTGGAAATCTAGATCTCTCTATAACAATGACTACAATTTCTACTTTCTCTGCCTTCGGTATGTCCCTAATGTTCCAGGATGGAATTATGAAATAATCGTTTAGAGTAAAACGATAATTTGTTATATTAATGTGTATTCTGAATTTAGCAATGATGCCTTTTTGGATACTGACCTTGGGATCAACAATCTTTGCGGAAGCCAATCTCACAATTCCGTTTTCGAAAATTGCAACATTTGCCATTGCATTAGTTGTTCCATTGACGATCGGTATATTGATTCAATTCAAGTCCCCCAAAATTGCCAAATTCCTTGTCAGAATTTTGAAACCCTTTGCCGTTTTTCTGATCATCTTCATTGTGGTTTTTGCCATATACACTAATGTTTATCTGTTTCAACTGTTTACATGGCCGGTACGTTTATCGTGAAATTAAAGAGATAGGTGATACTGTTTTATAAAAACGTTATTTGGACATTCAATTATTTGAAAACTTTGCTTATAGATTCTCTTATCAGGAATGCTACTACCATGGCTCGGTTATCTACTTGGAGGGGGAACTGCTTTGTTATTAAAACAAGATTGGCGAGATGTAATTGCGATTGGTATTGAAACTGGCGTACAAAATACAGGATTAGCCATTTTTGCCCTTAGGTTTTCTTTGCCACAACCTGAAGCTGATATTACAACTGGTAAGCTTAATTTATATAGCGAAAGCTATAAAGATTAATAATTAATGTGATACAAACTTAAAGATTATGCGTATTTCATGAGCTTTTTTTGTGTAGCACTTCCTGTTGCAGTGGCGATAATGACACCGATTATACCCGCAGTAATTATTGTGTACCAGAAAATCACAGGAAAGCAACAGTCACACTCGTTGAAAAATGAAGAGAGGAGGGATCCTTTGTTCGTTCAAGCAGTTGATGAAATGGCATCACCAATCCAAAATGCTTCTATTAGTAATGGATTACTACATAAACCATGATATTGACCTCTCTTCACATTTACAAGGGTCAACTGTGGGGCATTTATGTCTTGTGTGTATATGTACGTGTGTTTCACTCTAAACTGTGACATTCAATGTTTCTTTATTATGCCTCGATTTGATAAATTGTTATCATTGCTTTTTGAATGGGCCTTTTATATGTTCAAATCTTTTGTCGTCTCGAAAATCTCACAGGGTGTCCACTAAAAGTAAAATAATGTAAACGATTTGCTTTCACATTTTCTAAAGTCTTCAAATGAAAAAGTGAACATGCTTTATTGTGGAGTTATGTACCGAGAATATAAATTTTGGTTGGGAGTTGCAGGGCCCTTTCACCTATCAATGTTAAGTTCTGACTGAGTGCTTTAAACAAAGGGATGGAAGATGAAGTCATTAAATTTGTTTTCGTCTAACGAAGATTTCCAATACTTTAAAAGATTTGAGTATTCTTTGCTTTTTCTTGAAATCGTGATTGATTCTCCATTAATGAACGAATAAACTGAAATAATAATGTATGATTTTATATTTTCTCTTTCAGACGCTAGATCTTATGGGAGTTTCACTCTAATTCAAGACAATTCCAATGACGCGGTCCGTGGGGGCATTAACGCAAACAGCTTCACTCCTGTTCATTCATCGTAGTCGAATCCATTCAAAGTAAATAATTAGTAATATAAAGTCGCCAAATAAAACCTATGTAAGACGTAATTATCAACCCTTAATATTATCACTTCCCGATAGGTAAGGGTGGAAAGTGATAATATCGAAAATAGTGTATATTAAAAATCAATATTTAGTTAAATGGTACGATCGTATAACGAGATTAAGACTTAACTTTTATTTGAAAAATAAATGAATAAAAAGATTATTGATTGTGTAATAAATCAACTTGACGTAACAGTATCACAATAATTTTAATTAATTTACCAAGCTGACAGAAATCGTAAAATCGTACGGATCGTATCGAGCAAAACGGTTTCCAATGTTGATTATACTGGACGAGATTAGAAATTTATTGGTACTTCGGACGTACGAACGGAGTAATTTTTACCACAGGTTCCTCTTTCATTGATGCTTTTCCTCGTCCTGAATTGTATGACTTGCCCGGATTTGAATTACAACCCAAAGACTTGCTGTTAGTTCCATTCTCATCCTGATCGTTCCCTTTGGTATCAAGAGTATCAACGTTCATCCTTTTTGCATGAAAATTAATACAAAAACAAAATTCAAGTTTAAAAGCCTCGACATTTAATGCATGTAATTTTGAATAAGAAAGTATAATTCTTATCTGTGAAAAGTACTGGTACAGTTCATTACAAAGTTATACTTGAATGTGGCATTACAAACTTTAATTCTTGGTTTAATACTTACAAAGAAAATCTACGAGCAACGTTCGGACGAAGACTTCCCCACCTCACACATTCATCATAAAGCTTTTGAGTCATATATTCCGGTTTCGGGGCTCCGGTGCCAGACTTTTCCACATCTAGCCACATGTGCCGGAGCGCTTCTTCCAGTTCCTTATGGCTCTCTGGTAACTGAATACAAGACACGCTTCAATTTCACATGTGCAAGAAAAAATGTTTGAAATCTAACCAAAAATTTAAAACTCACGCCCCAAGGCTTTTTACATACCGCCCTCGAATCAATTTCTTCCGAATCTGACGATTTTGGTGATTCTGACCCAAGAACGAAAGTAAAGTGACTTGAATATCCTTGCATAACGACATTTCGACGCTTGTGAAGCCGATCCTTGTCTTCTTCTAAATCTGAAGATGGTATTTTTTTAGGTGGAGTAAGATCAAATAAAAACGCTTCATCGTCTGATCCATAGTCCGTGGATTGTAGATCTTTCTGGAAACAGGATTTCTTCGAATTCGACGCCATTTTGTTTTAGTCCTATGTTCTACGACGCTTTATCTTGACCTAAAGTGTAATGTGTGTGTCCTTGTTCGCTTTGGTGTAAATGGTGTAATTAAACATGAAATCAATTAAAGTCAAAATTAACACACACGATTTCAGATTTATCCATCCGAAATATTTCATATTTTGTATTTCACATTCACATGTGAACTGTTGACTTACTGTAAATATTAAATGAATGATCAATGCAATGCAATGAATACATAAAAACACTATTCCATGTCCTAATGTCGTCTGATGTCCTTCTCGTGACTCGTAAATCGTAATATGTATTGTCCTCTCTGCTGTGTGCTCCTTCTTTACCTGATTCCTACCCAGAAAGGAGATTGAGTCTTACGAGATTTACCATACAAAGGGGAACTTGCGAAAACTTCTCATGTAATCAAATGAGACAATCTCCTTTCTGGGCAGGAATCAGGTAAAGAAGGAGCAGAGAAATATCGAATAGTATACTGTATACCGATTACGGATGCAAATTTTTACCGTATTTGATATTACATTACCAGACTCTAGTTAAACATTCACGGTGATAAGAAATACTATTTAACGGTACAAGCATAAGATCAAAGATGTAATCTGTAATCGCATTTTTTTATTGATTGCTTGTGTTGTGGAACACTTCTACACTTCATACTTAGAGATTTAAGAGATGGTGGTACAAGGTCAACAGGGACACAGCTTCAAGGTTAATGCTTTATGCAACATGAATAGAAATCGCCCCTTTCCAATCAGTACATAAGGTACTCTGTAAGGTAAGGTAATCAGAACTCTGGACCCAGAATGGGGATTTCATACTTGAATTTTTTCTTGTAGATTTGATTTGAGTAGGTATATTAGTTTAGTTCCAGGTAGGTTTCTGATTTGGTTTTTTCTTTGCTGAGGCAGCCGCACTCCTCGTTTGGATTCTTGGTGGAAGGACACCAGTTTTCTTCACTGTAGATCGGGTGGCTACAATTCCTCTAATATCTGTAACCACCGATTTATACTCCCTCAATTTCTCTTTATCTCCTTGAATCAATACTACGTCCACAATTTTCTACAAGTGAAGTCAGAAATATTAAGTTTTGTTTGCGAAAGCGAAAATACAGATAGAACGATGATAGAAGCTTAAGTTATTTACCTTTCCGTCGTTGTCGTTGATTGTGAATCGCTCGTTATTACGATCGATGACTGGATTTATTTTCGGGACGTAGATAGGGGATCCATTTGCTGAGAAAGCAACTTCGTTTGGTTTTAAATGTCTCGGAGCTTTGTTAGTAGAAGGTGGGACCGCACTTCCAAAGTGAAAAACTCCGGATCCGGAAGGTGTTGTAAATTTCTTATGTTCAGTCTTATTCACCTGCAACTTTTTAGAGATATGACAACAACGATATTTAAAACTGGTTTATCAGCAGAATAATGTCATACCATTTCTGAAGGGTTGGGGAACATGCTTGGTTGTGTCTTTTTATTTGTTGAATGAGTAGGTGGGATCTTAAATGATTCGTCCGAATCGTCATGAACAAACATGTCAGCGTCGTCACAATCTTCTAGTACTTTATTTGAAGATCTGTCCATTTTTTCAGCCATTATGGCTTCTTCATTGCTAAGAGTTGCCATATGGGCCAATAGTTGAGGAAAGGATTTGACCTTAATGCTTTTGGCTTTCTCGATCTGTAATTTAAAAAACAATTCATGTTAATGTGTTCTTTGCTAATATTAATTTTTTTTATCAGATTATGAATATGAAGTACATGATATTATTATAGAACTATTTACTTTAGCGATGACATCTTCAATGCTCATATTCATGAGCTGTGTTGACTTCGCCATGTTAAACGCCAAATCAATACTGTTCTGGAAGTCACGTAAACTGAGCAACGCTTCGGTTTCTATTTGCTTTTGATTCATTATCACTGAAAAAAAACAAATTTTTGCTATCGTCATATAACAGCATTTGGCTTAGTTGCAACCTGTATCGGAATCTGAATTGAATGCGTTCTGATCTGATCTAAAATTAACATTGTAGTGAGATGGACGGTGTTAAATTCCGAGATCAAGCATGAGGTTAATAATAAATACGTATTATAGTATCTAATGGTGAATGACTGTGAATTGATTATACATACTATTATTATTTTGTATTTGATAAGTTACGGTGTACGGTCATGTTTTGTAAATATCTTACTTTCAAGTTCTATTTCTTGTAACTCAGGCCTCTTTGTTCGGTACCCATTTTTGAGAAAGTTTTGATCAATGCGAGGGTGTTGTTCTTCATCCATCTTATCCAAGGTTTCCTGGAAAATGTCTTCAACGTCTTTACCCAGCACACTATTACTGTCTTTTTTGCTTTGCTCGTACCCTGCCATTTTTGTTATTAATTCGATCGAGTTCGAATGTCTTCTCTTAGGCCACACCAAGTCACAACTGTGTATACAAAGTACAAACAACAAATTATAGAAATCAAACTGCAAACTAACCAGATACGAAAAATATCAAGCATGCAATACTGAATCAAATTCACGATTTCTATTTACCTACACCAATAATCAAAAAGTATCTGTCAATTTGTGTTCAGTCACTGTTTTATACTACAAACAACAAACTTTGTAGTACATACATAGGACAAAGCACATAAATGTGAACTGAAAACACAAAATTGCGAATGAATTTAAATTTGAAAATAAATACTCATCTTTAACCGTCGTTTGTTAGTTGGTAGAATGTTGTTTGAAGCGAGGGCTGAGCGTATACACAGCGCTTGAAGAAAAATAAGTTCAATGTTTCTTACCCTTATTAGACTGACTCAATTTGCTATGGTTCTTGACGGACGGTTGACTTCGTTACAAGGCAAGTAGCTTCAAAATGAAGCTCTACACTCAAGGCAAGTAGCTTCAAAATGAAGCTCTACACTCAAGGCAAGTAGCTTCAAAATGAAGCTCTACACTCAAGGCAAGTAGCTTCAAAATGAAGCTCTACACTCAAGGCAAGTAGCTTCAAAATGAAGCTCTACACTCAAGGCAAGGGCTAAAAACAACGTGATAGACGGGTCATTGACAATCGTCACACCAAAAACAGAGGCGTCTCTTGGGTTCATACCAAGGGGCTAACATTGAAGATAGAACCCCTGACATCAGAATAACGATAATGCCCCAACGTTCCTAGAATTTTTTTCTTAATTACTCATTTATAAATGTGTCTTATAAAAATTTAAAAATTTAAATTATATCCAAAGATGCATGGTAGTGTGTTTTTGACATTCCGACCTTGCTGATAAGAATGACTTCATTTGTTGACTTAGGATGTGGTGTCTTAAATGAGCCAGCCGAATCTTCATGCATGGTAGTGTCTTTTTGGCTTTATTCAAATATAATTTTAAACATACCAATGTTTTATTTTTAAAAAAACATGCCAAATGAATATCACGATATCAGTATCCTTAGATTGTATTTATGAAAATGATTACGTCGTGTTCAAACTGGTGAAAGATATGTTTTCATGAATGATCAGTTGATACCATGGCCAAATCTAATGTGAAGATGTCACAAGGACACATCTTTAAAAAAAACCTCATTTAGAATTACAGGGTTTTGCCAATTTGGCCCCTTTTCGGTCTTTCGGTTTTTTGGCCCTAAGAAAGATCCCTTCGTGAAAACATAATTTGAAAAAATGAACCAGGTGTAAAGTCAATCAGACGGACGGACACACACCATTGACATCTTAATTAATATATACCTCATTGCCATTGACTTTCACATTAAGTTTCTAACTGTAATCAATAAGTAGAATGAATATATAAACATGAGATGAAAGATAACTCTGATCATGGAATAATTTAATTGCAAAATTTACGTTATCACGATTATAATGAGGTACCCGTACATCCATTAGTACAGATGGCCCAGTCTAGTATTGTCGCCCCTTGGTTGACGTTTGTCAACTCCGTTCTATGTGTTGTTTTTTTATTTTTTTGCGTTTCCTATAGGAAAAATCAGGTATTTTGCCTTTAAAATTTTCTGTAGGGCGTAAGAGATGGCGTAGAGCCTTGATTATTTTTTTATCGAGTAGCTAATAAAAATCCCAATGGCCCTATACTACCTAAACTCGAATTAGAACCTCACCCATAATAATCCCTCCCCCTCCCTATCCTTCCAATGTTAAACGTCCCAATCTTCTTATGTTAAATTCGCCCTAAAAATTTGTTTTGAAACATTAATCCCCCCGGGGGTTCTAATTCGAGTTTTACGGTAATTAAACTTCTCACGCACAGGTGACATAATAGCAAAAAAGAAATAATGTCGGGCAACTTCCGGCTAAAAATTGTCGGGTAACTTCAGCCGATTTTTTGTCTGGTGCTGTCGGGTGTCGGGTAACCTTGTCGGTTAACTTCAATAAGCCCATTTTCAAGACAAAAAGACTTTTAAAGCCCGTTCCATAAGGACGGGATATCTTTTATTATCTTAAATCTTTGGATCGGATGTCAAATTGATCGGAGACTTAACTGGATCAATCTGACGGATAACGTCAAATGTTGGCAATAAATGTAGTTCTATTCTGTGTTCACGATATCCCTTAAAATATTTATCGATATCAGTATGAAGTAATTAAAATAGCGGATAGTGGATACCATTGTAAATAATTCTTCAACAAGCTACTTCAATAATTATCTTGAGTTTAATGGTAGTACTTGTAACAATAAGTATAGTCTTCGTGTAAGGATGGTTTGTAAATATTTGAAAGTGACTGCAACAAACATATGGCTTAACTTGACTGGTTATCTTACTGCTTATGATAAGATGTCAAAAATTATAGGATAGATTTGAGTCTTCTCTATCCTATAATTTTTTTAAACGTGATTTGTATGATTTGACGTAAACAAAGCAAATCAATTTGTAGCCTGAGATGAATTAGACAGATATTCTAATATCATTCAGCTATGTAGACGCTTGCATGCAAGCCAGGATTGAGACATTGATTATACCTTGGAATAGGTTTATCTCCCGATAATGAGAACGAAAAGAACTAAAGGCAGGTAGATGAGATTGTATTAGATAGAAATGGATTATAACTTGGTGTAGTTGTCGGTAACTTGGTACCGAGTCGGTCTAAGCGCTTGGAAGAGATCGGAGTTCGAAACCCGACTCACCTTTATTTTTGAGGAATTCGTCAAAGGTTACCTATACTGAATTAGCTTATCTCTATCGGTTACAAATTCAATAGAATTCAAGAAGGATAACCTGAATGTTTGCAATCCTTCTTGTATTGACGATTTTATTAAACGATTGGATGAATAATTTTGGATTTTGATTTATAATCTTAAAATTAATCCTTTCATCTGATATTTTCATCTGATATGTATTTTCTACAATTCCTTCTGATAACTGCCACAATGTACATTAACGGTGGGTTTTGCAATGTATGGCTAAATAAATAAATATTGTGTATAATAACGTTCTCTTGGCTCTCAACAAAAAAAAAATGATTTTTCAATCGCTGATGTTTTATTTTATGTATATGCCCGTAGAATCACTGACCCAGCCAACAATACCACATAATTTATCGTAAATTTTTCTTCTTTTATGTATGATGCATCCAAATTAAGTGAGTTCACCCCTGTGCACATGGGCGAACTCACTTAAAAATTTTCAACCCATATTCGGCGATCTCATTTTTTGTCCCAAAATTTGTTTGTTTCATGAATTCTTAAATCGGCTATTATATGTTATAACACAAGATCCTATACCCAACATGTCTCCACGGTAATAAATTTCTGATCTTTTGCTTAGAGAGGTGGTCCGAGGACGCAGATTTTTTTATTTTTTTCAC
>JAQGBU010000243.1:0-43052 GCA_034698605.1 Isotoma decorata
ATCTAAGGTGGGGGGATCTAAGGTGTGGGGATCTAAGGTGCGGGATCTAAGGTGGGGGATCTAATGTCCTAGAATCGGTTTACACACCAACATTAATACCAATTCTTTTTAAAAAGAGAAAGAGAATAGTTGACAGCTAATGTGTAAAAGACTTACGTAGGGATTTGGAGGCTTGTTCGTTAAGGAAAGTGAAATGGAAGGCTTTATAGTATTATAAGCTTAGTCCTCTTTATTGTTTCCTATTTCTTGTATTCATTATTGCACAGGAAATCAATAATTTGTGGCGCAAAGAATGCTTCACAGACAAGCTTCTGCATTTCCATCTCTCTCTCTCTTGCTGTTCATACAAGAAGTGAAAAAAAGGAAATGCCTCTTGAAAATTTATGACGGTTTGCAAAATACAAGAAAGAAATAGAATAAAAAAAGGGAAGGAAAAACTAAATAACTTAGGCTTCTTCGTTCCACCTCATTCAATTGTTTTGGTTCCTGTAACAAACAAAAATGAACCTGGTTGAGTTAAGCTAAACACACTTAAAATAATAATAAGATGAAATCAAACCGGAAACTTCTATTCTTTTTTCTGCTATCTTCAACATTACACTTTGGAAACAAATATTTCATGCAAAAGTAGGCTGACGTGAACAAATCTCTATGATTAGACATAAAATGCCTGGGAAAATATTCACCTGTCACCTACATTACATAGAGTTGATTTTTTCTATTATTGGCATGTTTTATCTATTTTTTCAAAGAAGCAAAACGTATTCTTCTCTGCTAGAGACTCAACTCAATCAAGGAAAAAACTCAACGTAAGAATAAAAGAAAACCAATGTTTCTAAGTATCTACACAAATGTTCATTTTATACAAAACGAAAGCCTAGAACATACAATTTTACGCTTTCCGTCTTTTCCCGTCAGACTAGAGGAATTTCAAGCCTGTATGTAGAATGGTAAAAAAAAATAATGTGAAATGGAAATATTTTGTGACCATGTCTAACAAAGCTTTTCTTTCCATGAGTGAATAGCAAAATGTCCCTAGTCTGGAAATAAAACGTGCATATAAAATATCAAACCAAATCTTTTGGAAAGATACGCACACACCTTAGACATGCTTTTCGCTTGGGTTGAGTTACATAAAAAAAGGCATGGAACATCAGTACGTCTATAGCAAAATGAAATGGACGAAGAATCTTAGAAAAAAATAATTAACAGCTTTTCACCTAAAAACACAACCATCGTATTAGCTAGTAGAATACAGTGGTTTAACTAAAATATTTCCGTTCCTCTCCAGCCTTCTGTCCATTTACTGTTACGAAGAGGGTTGAGGGTACAGGACATGATTTTCATTAAGACAGGATGGTCTTACATGTTAACTTGAATAGCCCCTTAGGTCTTTAGTTGCGTGTTGGAGATAAAGTGATTTGAATATAAAAGCTAAACACAACGGAGAGTTTTGGTGGTTGCTGGGGACGCTGGTGGTAGCTAGTGACGCTCATCAATAATGAATAAATTGCATTTCCTCATTCTCTCTCTTTCCTTTAACTTCCATTTACTCTATCTATAGTAAAAGTCTAGTCTACTTTCTACCAATATGTAATAAAGTAACAAACCACAGTTGGCCAGTCGATACATTTAAGTATAGTTGTATAAGATTGTATCAAAACTAAAGTATATAGTAAAAGCAAAGCAACATGTGTCTAATTTCGAATGCTTATCAAGTCCACATGAAAACTTCTATTCGATAGAGATTCGTAAGAGCACTACTCTGGCCTTTTCTATTGTAAAAGCAATGTCTATTATTCTATTATAGTTGGTTGCATTGAATACTCTTTAGTCTTTGGGAAGCCCTCAATTCCCTCTTACATTATTATTTCCAATCTTTATTTCCGCAGGGCTTTGTAAAAAACAGAAAGCCAGAATACAACAAAATAAGTTACGGTAGCTAGCTTTTAATAGAGTTAATACAATTCCATTTTCTGATTACTAAGCACGGACTCCTATTGACTAATGGGAAAGAGTTGTGGATGCTTCTGAGCTTTATTTTAGTTGCATATGGTGAGGTAATACCATATGCAACTAATACAGTTGAGGTCTTCAATTTAGTATACGTGTTTCTATTAGGTAAAAGTGCTGTCTCCGATTCGATATTGTTCATTATTATTGCATTACTTTATGTTACAGCTGGCTGTTAATGAGAAAGGTGGATGAGTTTGCTACAAGGTTTGCTTTTCTATTAAGTATTAGAAGCAAGTAAAAAGGAGCAGTGTGGGTTTTCTTGGTTATAAAGAAAATAAGGAGGTTGGACGAGTGGCAAGTAGAAGCACTTTGAGACTTTCACCACCATGTGCGGTGTGACAGGGAGCTTGAGTTGGGAGTTGGAAGTTGGAGTTGAGGCGAGAAACCAAGTTGCAAGAAGAAAGTAAACTCTCATAGCATTTGGCATGTAATAGAATAAAAGCGTAAGGAGGTTTTCATTTGAAAGAAACACGCTTTCTCAGGCATTAGAAAACGAAGTTTCAAACCTCTAATTGACTCAGGTCCTTATATAGCAAAATATCATGAAAGAAATGTATTAGGTATGGTTTGTAGGTAGTTTTAGGTATTTTAACTCCAAAGTCCTTATCATTGAATAGTAGGAGATAGGGTGAGTTGATGGTAGTTAAACAATAAGGGTAGAAGTATATTATGATGGTTTTTTATGATAGATATTGTTAGTTAGGATATAATATTAAATAAGTATATAGATACGTGCAAAATAATAAGTCAGTTTGTAAAGGAGTGTGTATACAGCACAGTCATCTCCCAGTTGATGGCCATTCCTTGATGTGGGATGATGAACTTAAAGCCTAGTAACAGTGTGGATTCAACAAAGTCTAGTTGTTTTGTTATTCTCATGGTGTATATTGTATTTTGCACGCTGTCATTGTGATACCAGTCTTGTTTCTGGATTATTTACTAAGCCTTTTCTCCTGTGAAACCTGTAAATAGGTTTTGTACTTTGTTCAGTGGGTAGTACTCGGTTGCAAGTGTATAGTGCTGTGGTACAGTACCAATTGGTACTTGTTTGGTCGGCCTGGACTTTTAAATCCGATAAGAAAGTTAGTTGAATAAAAAGGACTACAAGACGCCTCAATGTTTTCTCTCTCAAGTGTGAGTTTTTACAGCTAGGAAGAGAATACTGCTTCTTCGAAAGGATGAGAGAAATGAGAAAAGCAACCTAAAAAAATCCAACCAATCAACTCAAAAACCATCTAAAACTATAACTAAAAAATAAGACACTACTAGGCTGGGTTTTACCGTGTTAGTACTCTACTTTTTATCTCCCTTCAAGAGAAAGTCTCCCTTCAGAGCGGACCATTTACTTTTCATGAGAAATTTATGAGGCTTGCTACTGCTCTAAGAATTCTTGTGAACTTTATGTCATGAAGCATTTGAAGCTGATTTTTTCAACGAACAAAAGCAAACTACACAGGTATAATAATTATACTTTGGAATAAAAAATTATAGACGAGAAGCTCAAAAGTCATCCCCCTTTAGAAAGCAGTCAATTAAACTTAAGCCTGGTAGAAGCTATGCTGATTAAAGTTTTGCTTAAAATTATAAAATGCTCAAACAGTTTCTACTGAAGCATGTAAGACGTACAATTATCTATTCATTAACCAGAAGATCTTACGAGGTTAAACAAAGGGCAAACATTCGATTTTAAGATTATTATACGTTAGGAAATAAGTCGTGAGCTCAAGGTGGTTTGGCATTTGAATTCGTAGTTTTAAGTTTTTGTTCATATTCTGCATGTCCATGTATAGTTGAATGAAAATCAACTGGATTTAAAGCCTGTAGGATTTTTACATAGGATTTAGTACAGAGAGCGAGTAAAAGCTCTGAAATGGTAAGCTAGTTGAAAATTTATTTGACCTAAGGCAAGGTTGAATCATTAATCTGACAAGAGGACGGGAGACTGGATTGTTAAAGTTTACATGGCTAACAAGCAAATGTAACGTGTGTAAAAAGTTGAGATTCTTGTGCAAAAGTTTACTACAGAGAGTTGTTTAGTCAAAATGCAAGGCTGAGATTTTTTGTTTGATACGTACTAGTTGCACTTGCAATTTGCACTTGTTTGCAAACAACTATAAGAGAAACATTCTCACGTTTTGCCATCTCTCTATCTATGAAAATGTAGGAATTAGGTAGAATAAGGGTTTGATTGAATTTATGAATTTATAACCGGTTTTTCCACGCTAAATTTGATAACTGATTTTAATAATTCTCCAATTCAACTCAGTAACATTCTAGTGCAATTGATGCAGTAATACCAAGTATGCTATTGCTAGCTATGATGTGGGTAGTAGGCATGTACGATCGTCGTCGAGAAGAGTTAAAATGTAAATTCGAGATTCGAGTATAGAAATAAAAAACGAAATACGACACGTAATAATAAAATAATAATAATAATGAGCTTGAAAATCTTTCTCCTTTATTTTAATAAAATATAAATTTACATATCAAAGCTGTAAATGGAAAGGCTATTCACGTCTTTGTTATACCTTTTAGCTTTTAAAAGCTAAATATAATTGATCGTTTTGACACACATCGTCTACTTTGATTCTTTGATACACCTCACCTCATTGCCGTTTGCATAGCCTTTATTATTAATAATTAGCAACATCATTATTTCACCCAAGTCAATTTCAACAGATGGACAATATTTAGAAATTGTTTCGCAATTTTATTAATTCAAGTAATTGCTAAAGAAAGATATTTTTAAGGGAATCTGAAATAGAATACGCGTAGGAAAATTAACAAACCCATCCTAATAATAATACTATTAAAACTATAAATGATAATAAATAGCAATACTCAACTCTAACTATACTTGAGTGAGGATTAGAAACGGGCACTTAACTAAAGATTAAGTCTCGAGGACTGTCTCATCAGGGAAGTTAATTCGTGAGATTACACAAGAGTTAACATGATGATGTTAAAATAAAACATCAACCTCGCTGTGTGAATTCGAGACGCTTAATGTGTCTTTGAGTACTTGTGTAGTCTTTTCGAGTTGCACTTACACTTTTGGTGATGGAGTGTTTTATTAGTTCTATTAAAAGCGGTTAAATAATAGTAGTGGTTGGAGATGATGCTGATGATGATATTATGAGACAAGATGATCTCTCTCTCTCTGTTTTTCATTCTCTAGAATAACATATTTACATGGTTTGTAGGACTAATGTATTATAAGCGAGGGGCATCCAGTGATGTAATAATTGCTTGTGATGCGACACATTATAGCTTTTTGTTATGATTAATTTCAATCCCCATTCTTCCATATAAGGAAGAACAAAGACAAAAGTAATCGCTTGCTACTTCATCTCATGGTTTTCAAAGAGAGGTAGGTTGACTTTGTCAAGAGTCAAATTGATCTCTTCTGTAACGTTAGTAAGGACATTTGAGCAGTAATATAGGAATTGATTTGATTATGTAATACAGGCATTAGTGTGTAGTATTTGTTTATCAGAGATGGAAGAGCGACAATTGAAATGTTATATGAATTTATGCCTATCTTATGATATTCTTAATTGGCTTTGTACTCGTCGTACTAAAAGCTTACGCAAAGGAAAGCCTTGACTTGAGGCTTTTGGGTGGTAGCTTTAATTATTGTAAGCTTGTAAATTGAATATAATTGAGTGGCATTTTAAATACGATGATGTAATAGAGTAGCAAATTCAAGTTTATGAAAACATTACGATTGTCCTTGCAGGAATGCAGCGTTGTCCTTATTTGGCTGAGATGAAAGAGAGATTTTGGCGAAGTAATAACAACGGCAACGAAAAAAAATTGACGGATGACGAAGGGACAGATGATCTTTTAAAAAGCGTAGCAATGACGACTAAAAGTAAGCAATCAACGATCGCCCGTTTAGCTCAGCCTGAGCCTGATGACCCTGATGAAACTATCCCAATGCTCCCACCTGTATCAGCAATTGCAGGCACGGCCCAAATGTCATCATCTACTTCCCAAGCCCCACAATCAGTTCCGACAGTGGTCAAGGTGAGTCCTTAATTTTTGGATTGTTACTTAATGTGGTGAATCGATTGTGGAAAGAAGATGCATTTAATTTTAATTCGTTGAGACGCTTCACGCTGTCAAAACACAGCACATTTTCTTAGTGGAGCGAATTAGTCAAAAACTTATTTAGAATATGCTAACTTTTCAGAGATGTAGAAATTAGGGGGTGCCCCCAAAATGATCCCCAGTTTGAGATAAATTGTTATAAAAATAAACACAAAATGATACAATTAATCATAATTAACAGGATTGCACACTTCTCATGCATCATTCATACTAAACAACACTATTAATCTCATTTTTCCCAACGATTCATCCCTGTCCGTCTTCCTCTACCGTTCGCTTCTACAATAAGAATTTCCATTTGCGAGTGCTACAAATGGGTATAAACCTTATCAGAAAACCCGAACGCTGAATTTGAGCAACTTAATTGACTTGACAGAAAATAATCGCAAAAGTAGTGAGGCCATTTTCAGAACAAAATGGTAACAAGAAATCATACAACCACCTACTACAATCTTTAAGCATTCCCGATTGATTTATAGAGAAAAATAGCTTGTCAGTTTAACATAAACTTGTGTAAGTTCCTAGTGTGATAACATGCATTATACCTTTTGATCCCTGAATCCTAGTCCCATCCCCAACTTACACAAACGGGCTCAGCTGGAGAAATCGGTGCGGTGGATGGAAGATTTTTACGGGAAACCGTTTCATGATGTATATAATCCCCCTTCATTCTCCTTCCTTCTAATACGCTTAACTTCCGAATTAGGAATGACTTGGAATAGATCATGGATCACAAGGATTTCGAGCAGTAGATGGTTTTAGTAGCTAGAACCGGAACAGTTGAATACCATGACTCATTTTTGATGGCATTCTCTGCATGAAACTGATGGATCCCTTGAGTAAAGACACAATAATATCGTAATGCCTTTTATTCATTTCATGTCAGTTATTTAGCCTATCTATTTTCCTTCCTTTCGTATTTTCTCCCTTTTATCAATAATGTTCATAGCAGTTCATTGACAGACCTATTTTTATACCATTATTATGAGATCACAATTTTATGTTACATCGATCTATTCTAATCTTAAATATATTCTCATTAAGTTCAACATTATTTGATGTGGTTATTAACCTTGTCACATTATTACTCATATAACATACCTATTTTGTATTTCTGAACAAGGCCATAGACATAAATAAAATCCCATTAACTTTGTCACGATAGAATAGAGATTGGAATTCTTTGTGTAATATACAGGACAATTTTGATAAGTTCTGAAGTCCGGATAATAAGTTAATACTCGAGTCCAGAGTGATTTTATACTTAGTCGTTTCGGTATGGAGTAAAACTGCTGTCATGTCCTTCCGTTAATTCTCATTTTCTTGTCATCTTGTAATCAGAATTGGGGATGGTGCTTTCTATTCTATTCCTTCACAACTAACTTTCAAAAACGCACGCAAAAAGCCATGAACTGTAATATAAGGCGTATGATATGTGATAAGTTCTTCTAAACAAGTGCAAATAAGGCAAGCAGCGTACACACATGTATAGAGAATAAAACCATAGTTCATTTAACATCCTGCACATAATTTATAATATTTTATAATGTGGAATCGTGCTTAAAACCCAAAATATAAGGGTGAGAGGGTTGAACATTCGAAGTAAATCCGGAAGCACTGACACGAGCCTGATAGTTGTAATCTAAAAATGAAATTGTATACAACTTTTCTACTGGGATAATACAACCTTTCATACTTCATATTTTACAATCAAGCTTTAATCCAAAAGTTGTAATACCCAATGGCTTCTAAGCTTTTTAGATAGAGTATTAAACTTTCTCTCATATTTATTTTATTATACTTGGCTACAAAAGGCTCACGAAAAGAATTCAGCAGAACTCAAAGTAGAATCTATTGATGGGTATAAAGTTACTTTTTGTGTAAGGTCGTTGTATTTAACTCTCGATTGCTTTTCTGATGTTAAATAGACATTTTTACAAACGAGAAAGGTTAAGTATTTTGAGCTTCACTTTGTAAGGATGCAATATATATTTCCGCTTTAAGTATAAAATCTTAAATTGAACGAGCATTTATTCCAAGATGAGAAAGAAACCAGTCTAGAAAAACTCACAGATAGTGATTGCATTTCTCAATGTATTAGAAACTCTATTCTACAATAGATATTATGGTCATATATGTTCTACACCTTAGATGTAGAGAACACACAAGTAAAAGTACAAAGGGATTGAGTTTTACAGAATAAAATTCATTTTCATAGATTCCCATAGAGGCAAATCAGGTGAAAAGGCTGAGCTTGTTCCCCTTTCACACATTTTTATGGTTTCGATTGGATGCACCTGCTAGTGTAGTATAAAATGAAATGAAGTGTCTTGGTGACCTTTGGTATGAGGGAAAGACATGAAACAGTCTTTGAAAGTAGAAAAGCGTGCAGAAATCCATAGAAAATAATATTATCGTCTATTCAATTATACGACCAAACCTCTATCTTACCTCACCACTACTACTACAACAACGCAAGAAGGGACTTTGGACAACCATAATATTCTTTCTATTTAACCTATGTTATAGGATTTTCAATTTCCACCTAAATGAACTCAAGGCTGTTTACAACTACAAGTAGTTGCGTTTGAAAGGGAGTGAAAGTTGTATGTATAGTGTTATTGCTTCAACTAAAATAAATATACCTAGAGGTAAGATCAATTTCTTCAGAAAGGATCTATTTGATGGTAGGGTTTCTTCCATTTTTGTAACTTTCTGTCCCTGTACTACTCCTGATACTTATTTTTTTCTCAAAATATTGGAAATAGGGCGAAGGGCGGGGGAGATACTAAGTTCTCGTGCCATATTAAATAGTTTCCTTGCTTCTGTACAAGCTTAGTTTGCTTTATACATTGAAAAAGGAGATGAGGATTATCTATTCTAAAGGTATAATAATATTCCGTTTTATCATAGTAGCACATTATCCATCACATTGAATGTTAGAGGCTGCTAGAAGTTTCTCAAAATGGCAGAGCAACTATGGACAAAACCCAGTAGTTGTATTAGTGGCATTCCCAGTCTATTCTAGGTAAACAAAGACGAACTTTCTCTTATTACAAGGGAAATCAGGAAAGTTTTTCAAGTAACAAAGAAAGTGTGTAAACAAAGAGGGTTAGAGAAAGAGTCTTAATGAAATGAGAAATTGAAAGTGGCTCATTTGACGTTTTATACTCATATACGTTGTAACACTTCCTACATTTTTTGTTGCTATTGTTGACTTGATGAGAGTTTGAGGATGCAGAGGTTGAAGAATATTATGGTAATAATGAAGAGGTTCTTTTCTGTATAATCATTTCTCTGAATTATAGTTTCACTCGTTGTTTTGGGAAAACAACCCTCTTTATAAACTGTGTCAGTGATTTTAGTGTATAATACTAGGTTGTGTTTGAGGTTTCGTTCGGTTTGAATTTTGGGAATAGTAAATATGTATAAGCAATACTAGTGTAAAATACTTGACATTCTAGTCAACTTCTGAATTCTGGGTTGTGCAATACCAAGCTAGAGTTTATCTGTGGTTACCCAACTGTCTGTCTTTGTAATGATGATGAAATATAAAATATAATTGGAATTTTAGGTGAAACCGGATGGGAGTGGATCACGAACAGTGGCTGCTGAACGACCTCCTTCATTTATCTGGATTCAGCAACCCACAAGTCAGAAATGGTGTTGCAACTACTCCTACACGAAATTCCCGAAAAATGCCAAGTAAGTATTTTATTTTGCATGCTAATAAACTTTCTCTTAGAAAATTAAATCGTGTTTTGTGGAAGAAAATACATAAATGTAAAAGAGCCAGTATACTCTGCGTTTACTTGGAATAAGCACGACTCATTATAAAATGTGATATAAATTTTACGACGCTTGTAAATTCTCGATTTTATTCTATTCATTGCCCTTCTTTAGCCCTAGTTCCACATAATAATAAAAATATGGAAATACACACGACAACGACAACTCAACTGACTTACTAGTAAACAAGTAGAATGAGAATTAAGGGTACATATTAATCAGTACCGAACTAATCGAGCACCATAGTCTTATTTACCATAATAACATTTCATATATTAGATTTAGCTCTGCCTTTTCCTACTCGATAGTCAAGTAATGAAAATATATGAGAACGACTAGGGTGATCATGTAAATATTATTAACTTCAAAACTTGAACACTGCATTAGCATAATCTTCTACTTGGATGTAATTTAACATATTTTCTCTGTCGTTCATGTCATCATATCTTTTTTCCTTTCGTCCTCTTCAGTCATTTATTCGTCCTTGTTTCACTAATGTACTTAAATTAAAATACATATCTATTAGTATACAGTATAACATGGAATTATAGAATTAATCATCCAAATGTAAAGGGCTTGGAGGGACGAAACCAAGCAAATAGAATTAAACATCCAAATATAAAGCGCTTGGAGGGATGAAACCAAGCAAACAAATATAATGGAACAAACTTCCTTAATTTAATGAATTTCGAGTTTAAATCCAACACGTAATGTACGGTCAGCTTGGAACGGAAATCGGTATAATCCATCCCATCCTCAAATCTAAAGCTTTAAAACAACCACGCCAGATTTAGAAATGACAAGGAAAGGGACGTTTCTAAAACTAACTCTAACATTTGTTTCCACTTAAGAAATAGTACGTTGCTGTCACTGTCCGTTCATAGTGATGACAGAATACAACTTATACACTCTTCTATAATCCAATAATAGATTTTATATATAAAACCTAACCTACTTTGTATATAACATCCTTGTGCATGATACAAAATTTAGGAGGAATTCATTTTGCATTGCCTGGGAAAGTTGTAATAGTCCATGGGCTATTCTTTGACTCAAGTCTGGCATCGTCAACACTGAGCATACATCAAGATTCAACAGAATTGAATTTTATATTTTACAAGTGGCCATGGCATGATTCTACTACTAGTAGGTGTACTAAGCAACAAAGAAGTGAGGATCAGATTGCTTTACTTAAAGATAATTCTATTTTCTATTGAGAGTCAGAAATATCCTAGAATTCCAGCCTTTTGCTTTTTATTCCTTTCTACTTTCTTCTTAGCTGAGTACTTTCCCACACAATTTACGAGATGATGGTGCTTGGTCGTTCTTTCTACCACCATCATACTGGTAAAGTTTCCACCTTCATATATCAAAAGGATACCTATATTTTACAAAAAGTAAAACGCAACCGTATAACCTTATACAAGCAATTCAGTTTTGTACTTATGCTATTATTTCTTCCTTATTTTAGACTACGCAGTTTTTCAGTTCTTCTTTAGTATGTGGGCTGAGATCTATTATTATTATCATTTGGTTTAAAAGAATCCATACATTTATTTATTCCTTGCTTTCTCCCTCTTTTTTACTCCTTTCTTTTCTTCTTTTCTACACGTGGATAGATGTCAAGAAGAGAATGGATGTGGTAGATAGTAACAATCTGTATGCTCAGCCTGTTAGCACTTACAAGTGGGTAGAGAGTGCTTCTACAGTAATAATAATACGTGCTTCTATGACTATTCTAAGCCATCAGCCAAAGTTTTACAATGGCTGGGTGAAAGCATTGAGGAGCGAGGAAGTGAGTGGGGTCCTTCTTCCTAAGCATTTCATTCCAGACTGATCTTTCTACTCGACTTTCCCTTTCTTTTTACTTCGTCCTCAACTTCTCAACTACATCGCATTTCTTTCCTAACTACGACGAAATGGAAGTTGGAAGTGGCCAAGTGGTTGAGCATAGGTAGTTTTATGCGTTAGAATTTACCATGTTGACAAATGCTTAGAAATGGAAGCTATAACATTTGTATGTTTCAACTAACGATCTATAGATAAGGGTTTAGAGAAGGGAAACTTTCTTTACTGAATCTATTTACACTACATGTTACAATATAGGTATATAGAACTGGCTACTATTCCTTTATAAATCTTTGACACTACTTAATCCACATATAGACTTTGCTTATATTACCTAGAAGAAATGCTTAGGTCACGCAATAAAATTGTTGGATATAGTCACAAAGAGAGTATGAAATCGATCGGGCCTTCGCACTACACATGGTTTTCGACGCAAAATATGTAACAAGACGAAGGAGAAAGCAAGTTCAGCGTATGTATGCAAGCTAAGTAGTTGGTTGTTTGGAACTGGCAGTAATGTAATGGATAGTAGTGGTGGTTACTAGAAAGTAAAAAGTTCCTTGGGCTGTGGCGATGGCAGGGGCAATATTTACTTCCTTAGTTTTACTTTCTTCTAGTTGAATTCAGGGAATGCGAATGCCTCTCGACTCCCTCAATATGCGATGAAATGCCATGGTCGGGTTGCTTGGAGGGTTGTAGAATACACTGAGACATAAGATGTGATACTTAAGGGTATCAACTATTAACCGAAACCAAAAACTTTTTTTAGTCCTTCTTCATGGTTCTTTCTTTTTTTGGATGCTAAAAGTAAGATAAGGATTGACGTAATTACTCAAGAGAGGGAAAAGACAACGCATCGTATTGTGTTAGGAACCAAGCCAACAAAACTACCAAAAACCCCTTCTTCTAGAGTAAACTACCAAGACAAAAAGTAACAGTCTCATCTTGTTTCCATCCTTCATGACCCAAACGTCAACTTACGTGTACTGACTTCTGGGCTTTTGTATATATATTATTGGAAAGTGTGCTGAGAAATGTTTCTATTTGTCAACCATCCTTAAAATGTTTTACAGACGAGGGTGAAAGTAAAATTTGTTCACATTTTGTTGCGTGGCAGAACAAAGTTTATTAAACTTTGTTTCATAACTTTGGATAGAAGAGTGGAGATTAAAAGGATATTGAGCAAAATAAATTTTTAATGAAGGTTCATTTCTAATCAATTGTTTTCAAAAATTATATACTTTTTCATTTAATCACTCTAAGTTCATCAATTATTCAAAAGCAGTAAAAAGTACTCCAAATCTGTACGCATCCACAAAATACGGCTTTGCTATTGATTAAACTCGGTTCCCATCCAAACTGTGTTGGCTATTTTGTATCGTCCTTCTGATTTCTGATGAGACTTGGTTTCTTGTTCCACCTGTAATTTGTAGCTTTAAGGCAGTGGTGTCTGGATACTAAGGTCGGTCATTTCCGGACACGCAGCTTTAGTTTACTCTCTGTGAGACTTAAAACTTGTTTTGTAAGGCCAAATTAGCCAGCCAATGATTGTTCCAGAAATTCCTTTCCAGACACGAGCTTGGTAAAAAGTTTAGCGTGAAAACCCTAGAATTGTATCAAATTACGACTGCAAATTGAATTCGGAAATACAAAAATTAGGGTAGTTTTCTTTATTTACAGGATTTTTTTGTAATATTATTATTTTAAATCATGAAGTCTTTCAAGACTCGAATATATTGCTTCGTATATTCAGTCTTTTTAATGGCTGGGAGCATCTTGATGAACCTATTAGCATGATACGTTTTGGAGAGCGATTGTTGAACTTAGCAGTTTCATGCTTTTTATATATAAACGAGCTGAATATTATTTGTTTTCGTTGTGTGATGTTTTGGAAATTGTTATTTGTCATCTGAATGAATGTCGGAAATACTTTAAATGAAACAAGTGTAGTAGAAGCACTTATTTTAATAGTTATGCTTGATAAATAAATACCTACACCTATGTCATTTCTCTCTGGGAAAACTTCCACATTTAGCCAAGCACGAAATGGATGATAAGCCACGCTTGCTTACATTTATCTCTTCTGGAATCGTGAATATTCAGAATTGAAAGCCTAACTCTAATCCGTGCATTATTCATAACGGCTCGGAACCTACATCGTTCTATGGTTCCTAGTTTCTAAAATTTATAGTTTTTAGCCCTAAACTTCACTTCTTTATTGCTTGCTATGCTATGTTAAATCCATGGGAAGCAGATTTCTGTCAGAATTCATCACCAACGCGTTGAAACTGATTGAAGATTTTACATATTCATGTATTTCATTTTTATAATATTCTCACCAATGTATAGTTATACATTTTGCAGGTTTCTTTGTATAGTATTTAGATTAACAACCCGACAAAGCCAAAATGAGAGAAATATTCACGCTCGTTTAACTAATAGTAAGTACGCATATTTAATAACTGAAGCGTTTAAATACTCAACTGAGGAAATGCTTGTATAAAGCTTTTTAGAAGGAAAGATTTACAATGAATGTATTTTTAGCTTCAGCTGTATTAACTTTAGCTGTATGTCATCATCGTCTTCTTTTAACAGAACCATCTTTTCACTAAAATTCGGTTTAAGCGCGGTTTCATATAGAAAAAAACCTGGACTGAAAAAGACTTTTACACAAAAGCCCACTTAATCAACTTGTTACCAGTTAAGCAAATAGAAAAAAAAACATTCTCATACTGAGTGGGGATTTACCATATAAAAATTAAGAAATATGTATTATTAAACTTATTATTCCTCGTAAAGACTTACATTACTGATTAGTCAAATGTTTTGTAAAGAAAAAGAGGAAGATCATTACTTTGATGAGATATCTTGCTGTGAGGATATTCACTGGCTTTACGTTCATGCAGAAAATGTAAGATGAGATGCATAATTAACAAATATTAAGTGGAAGAAAATGGGTTCCAAGTGAAAAGAAATGAAAAAAAAACCTCTGACAAAGGGATTGAGTAGTAGTTTAGAGGATAGTTAAAATAGGATAAAGAAATTCAAAGAGAGAAAAAATGTTGGTTATGTTATGGGTCTAGTAGAAAGTAGAAGTGGTGGTGGTGGTGGCAGAGGAAAGGATAGAGCATAAGAAGAGAATTACTGTGTTACAAGTAACATACTACTACTTCCTTCCTTTCCAACTGTGTCAGAGAAAGTATTTGAAATTAACAGGTGAGTGAGCATGTTTTATGCCTCAGAGAATTATTCCAAGAGAAAGTAGAAGTAATAGTTGTACTAGAAAAGTAATAAGACTGAATTTGATGCTTTAAAAAAGAGTCTTCTACACAAAAACTAAAGGAAAGTAGAGACTTCATACATAGAGGTTGGAGTTGATAGGAAGGAATCCTCCTCAGGCGGATGGCTGACGAGTAAAAAAAAAGCGATTGAAGAGAATAACAAGGGGATGAGTGAAAGTGAGTTGATAAAGTAGGAATGGAGCAACGATCTCGTTTTAAAAAGCAGTCGATCGGCATCCGAAGCTTGCTGAATAGTAAAACCTAGTCTCACCAGAAGCAAGTTGCCAAACACAAAGAAACGCTAGTTATGTTTAGTTACCATCGCGTTGTAATAGTTGAAGCGCGTTGAAAATGATACGATATATAAACTCTGGATGGATGAATTTAGCCGAAGGGACGCGGAGTTAAAAAGAGAAAGAATAGTATGTATATAGGAAAGGCGATGATGGTGATGATGATGATGATGCCTCCAGATTCTAAAGAACAAAGTTTAGTGGCTGGCTTGTTGGAGGATTGGATTGTTGACGCAGAAGTGAAGGCATTGTTGTTGTAGACGAAGAAAGTACTCTCAAGTAATGTATGTACAGATGGAAAATGAGAAAGAAGGGGATCCTACCCTACCCTTCCTTATGATGGTGGTGGTAGAAGCTAGGGTCCCTTTTTTGGCCCGGAAGGATAAGAAGTAGAAATAGGGAGTTATAGAGGTAGCGGAGTCCTAGGAGTAGTATGCATCGTTAAGTAAAAGAGATTTGGCTTGGCTTTAGCTTTTGTCGGTGTGCTCGGTCCGTCGGTGGGTAGGGATGGGAATGAAATGAATAGGGATTCGGTCAAAGAGGGTGTTTCCCCTTTGGAACTACCCATGTGGATGAAATATGCTCCCTTCTAAGTTGACGGCCTTGCCTAGAAAGGGAAAGGGAGAAGGAAGGAGCAGAATATTATATGGGAAGGAAGAAAGCAGAAGACGAAGAGGAAATCCTAGAGGGTAACCATGGGAACTGGAGTCTGCGGCCTGAACATCTTTCAGAAAGATCGAAGTTCGGACGGACGAAGTAGAAATGCACAGTGGTGGTGGTAGTGGCAGTGGTACCAAGAGTTCCGAGGCTTTGGTAGAGCAACGACCGACGCAGTGCACTGTTTGTAGATAAACTCTGAAGCCATTTTCTGTATTCTTCAGTATTCGGGTTTAGCCCTTTGGATCTATTTCACCCTCTCTGTAGTCGCTCTTCGTCCTTGCATCTTTCCTCTTTGTCTGTGTTTGTGTACTTCTCTTCTTGCTCACTCTCGATTTCTATCCATACTACCATCCTCAACGGATCTTCTTTCCTCACACTTTCACTCTCCTTTCTCTCTAGTCCAGTTTTACCCAGTTAACCAAGTGCACTGAGTTCCCACGAGTATCATCCCACCTCATTGTTGAGTGAGGCAACAATGGGTGGTGGACAACAAGTCCACGTGGCCACTGTTGAGTCCGAAGTTGAGGGCTACAACAAAAAGCTTTCTGAAGCTGCCACTCTCCCTTTGGCCGAAAAAAAGCAGGGAAAGTCGAAAGAGAAAAAGCCAAAGCAGGAAAAGGAGAAAAAGGCGAAAACGGTGACGGTTGTTGAGTCCACTGGACCTGCTGGAACTGCTCCAGAGGAGTTTCCTCTACCTCCGCCCGAAGATACTCTTCTTAATCTCATCGTACTCAATAGGTGACCATCATGCATAGTCCTATCATTGCTTCATATTTCTTTACCTTTAAATATAAGTTATGGCTTGCATTTTTATTCCAATTATGTCACAGGGATGTCAACATCCGCATATTGGCATTATTATTCCATGGCCTATATTATTACATATATATATATATGCGTTCTTTTACATCGGGTTCGAGGAGTCGGTTTCGGCATTCCCCAATTTGCAAGTATCCCTTAATTGGGCGAGTAAAGCAATCCGATACTCAATATTTATCTGAAACCTTAGATATATTGAACCTAGTCTTCATTTTTTACTCTTATAATTCTTACACAGATCCAATAAGATATCCAATAGGGCTTATATTAGATGGTATATAATTGGCAAGATACAAAGAGATAGTTACCACCCTGGACTCTCCTTTTTATTAAGTGGAAAGGGCTCTTGACCAAAATCAGATATGAATTAATCTTGTCAGCAACTGAAGCATGATTCTTTTGCTCAGAGGAATAAAAATAGAATTAGCCTTGGTATCACACTTGATTACTTTACTTGATTCAATATATGGATCAGATTAGATGCCATCCTGGTCTTATAATACGCCGCTTGGCCATCCCAAGTCAAGCGGCTTCAAGTAAGTAGTACGTACATGTAACTCTTATCCATGCAGGTTCATATTATTATGCAATGCAATTCAGGATATTGTCGAGGTCATTATGTGGAAAATAAATATGCTCCTTTAAGACCATATTGGCACTGCTAATCCCTTTCACCCCCATATATCTTTCAACTTGATTTAATTCATCAACAGAGCTTTATTGGAATTAACTAAATGCATGTTGTTAAGTATAAAGGAGGGAGAGCAAATACCATTGCATTCCTCGTCAACTTTTGTGACTATGATTTGGAGTCTCAACTGAAGTGACTGGATTTACTTGCTTCCTCAGACTAACGAAAGTAATTCTATATTATTTATTATAGTGAAATAATATAAGAGGATAAACAAGGCATAGCATGTTTAAGTAAGTAGGCAATTCAAGAGCCCCTACTGGTTCATTAGTATTAGTAGTTAGTAACAGTGAATGGTTGACTTAAGTTGACTAGTGACCGACCGGAATTAATGTAAGATTGACTTGACTTTGACTACTGAACAACTAACCACAATCACTAACATAACTATGAAAAATGAAACAGTAACTATGACCAACGTCCTGCTAAAATACAACTTTGACCGATCAAGAACTACCAAACCAATGTAATATAATATAGTCTAGAGGGTAGAAACTGTAATATTGACGAAAAGCAGCGTTCGTGCATGCATGTCATAACTTTTCTGATCGTTTGCTATTTTCCTATTGCTTTTTAGTATAAGAGAAAAGGTGGTTTTATGTTGGGGGTGCGAAAGCAAATGCTTTAAGCCTGTAGGTTCATAAGTAAGCAAGTGTATTAAGTATGAAGATGAATTTTTTATGAAATATTAGCTCACTGTTTTGCAAAGAGAGGATTGACCAGTTTGTTTTGAACCTCGATTATGTTCTGACATTTCGTTTATTAGCTCTCTCGATCTTCTTCACACATCTCATCGTTAAGTCCATTCCATTATTTATTAAGTGAATACAAATATCATTATATTAATTAATCAAACGGGAAGACAATTGTAAATGCTCGAGGAATTGGGAATTCATAAGTGAGATAGACGCTATGTGGTCCGAGCCGATTCAAAGGTGGGTCCTGGGTTTTGTTTCCAGTGTGGATAATATCATACCATAACGTGTCGTTATTTGCCGTAATTTCATGATAATATTACGTTAAATTCAACTTTGGTCGGCATTTTATTACTCTCTTGTTGAAATATTCGTGCTGGTTAAACTTATCTGTATGTTCTGGAAATTGGAATCTTCTTCTATATTCATGTATTTCGGCATACTATAAGCTTCCACAGTTTTAATAAGGCATTGTGTTTCCTTCCAATGAAATGTCATAAGCACTTAGGTCTCCTAAAGTGACTGGAAAAAAATTTATTACCCTCGTGCCTCAATTTCTCATACTCACATATCACGAACGATCCCTAGCAAAGATATTTTACCCACACACTACTACTATTACTCATAGATGAAATTGTCCTTTGCAAGGAATTCATTCGGCTTAAACTACTCGTTGTAATGAAACAGTGGGTTTCTACTTCCGTATTATTATCATTATATCCAATATTAAAAACAGAATTTGATGCATGCAAAAGGATAAAAATAGGATGAGCATTTTTATTACAAGGCATTAACTAGTTAACTCCGTAAAAGTAGATAAGAGTCACTCAACAGATAAATAAAATGTACATGCCGATGAAAATTAGTTGGACTAATTGTTTGCTATTTTTCCATTAGAACATCTCTGTTCATCATTACGAGTGCCCTGTACTGCAAACTTGCAGTTGTGGTATGTCTGGCATTTTTGCTCTCGGAAGTTGTCACTCTCAACGTACCCCTGCATTTCTTTGAGGTAAGAGTCCACATTCGTCTTTCTTCCTTTCCTTCTTAATATATTATGATGCATGGAACAACGTCTAGTTTTACCAGTTCCAGTGACTACTGTTACCACTACTAAAAGCCAAAATACATTAGGAATAAGTGTTGCATGCTCATTCGGATATAAATCACTTCGACAGCTATTCAAATTGCATTTCTGCCTTGTACTTTGTCCTACCCCTTATCGCTCCTAGACATAAAAGTCTCTATAATGGCAATAATGATGGCTACTGTTGGTGGGCTCTGACTTGGCTAGTTCTATTCTTACCAGACAAAGGCATATTCAAATAAAAATCAAACCCGTCTTCCTTCCCAGAGAGTTCATAGCCTTGTATCAAAGACCCTAACTACTCCATTTCACCAAAGAAAGCCACCATGAAATACCACATTCACATATTACATAATAATATAGACAATGTTCATGGACGCATGTGGAATGTTTTTTGAGTGAAATGAGGCAGAAATCAGAGGAAGTGTGTGTGTATGTGTATGATCTCATGCCTAAAACAGGACCTATATTGATTCAGGAAATGCCAAGAAGGTAATAGTAGGTAATAATATTACTTGAATTGATAGGCAATCTTCACCTACTTGTATGGAGGAAGCATCCTGTTTTTCCTCTACGTCTTCTGCTACCTACTTCATGACTCCTCTCAGAAGAAACGGCAACGAAGTAAAGAGGAAAAAGGTCAGGAATCCAAGAAGGATGAGGAGGTTGCTGCTGATGCTTCTGCTAGCAAATCGGGCGAGAGAAAGCAATCCTTTCTCCAGGTACTAAAATAAATTTCATCTCATTCCAAATTCTAAATCTCACCTCGTACACCTTACAAGTTAGGATCTTAGTTTGACGATCACTTTTAGCTCTTTCACCTAACTCAAATCCATCTAAGCTACCACCTTTGATCATCAATTGCTTTCAAAAAGCCATAAGACGAAAGGCCCACTTGAGTTAGTAGATAATATAAGAGATCTTTAAATATGTATGTCAAACCTTAGGCAATTTTATTTATTTTCCCTGTCCACTTTTTAAAAAAGTGCAAAACTCTGATTATCTAATTGAATGAACACTACGTTCTTTCGCATTCTATCTATTGCATATTATGAATGATTTTTATAGTTGTAGTATTTACACACATGTTGTGCTATTTTTATAGCATGGACTTTTTAGTTTTTACTTTTTATGATTTCTCTGATACTTTCCTACGTTTCGTTGTGTATGCAATCAAAGAACCCCTTTTACTTTTCCCCTGGGAACTTTCACCTGTGAGAATGCTCAAGGGCCCTATTTTATTTGGTAGTTTCTCTGTTTATTATTATTATTCTGTTATATTTTTTAAATATTAATGTCAAGTGTCTACTCTCCTGATAGGAAGGTCGGTACAAAGCAAAGTATGAGGTAGCCCAGAGAGAAAGACTTGATCCGCTTATGCCAAGCGAGGTTTGTGCACATTTTCTATTTTCAGTTCATTTCTTCTCTGTATGTTAACATTAAAGCATCTTACCTTGTTATAATATTGCATTTCTGTATTCTTTTCAATTTTGAGAATGGTGTTATTTTGGACTTGTTTTAATTGATATTCAACTAGAATAAAACCATAACCTAACCTGTCTTTATTTTATTGCCTTTCTCCTTGCTGGTATTTCCTGTTATTTTTATTAAAAATGCAGACTTGTTTTTTTTAATTCTAAGCTGTAAATCATGTACTCGCTCATTCTTGCATGCATGCCTTCTTTTCTCCATTGGTTAATTACATTGTATAAAAGTGCATGCAACTTACATCGCATTTTCGCATTCCACTTTCCCATCTCAAGGTTTTGTACTGTAATTTATAAAAATAATGCATGCATTAATAACTCTGTGCTATGTGTTTCTCTTTCTAATGCTCGTTTTAATCGTGTACACGCTGATTACTATTTAGCATGTATGCTAGAGTCCGTTTTGATTTTCCGGTCGAGTTAACTTGTCCTAGGACTGTTTAAACGTCCTTTAAAATTTCAGGATAGGCCTGTTTGGCCTAGGGTTTGTTAACTTTTAATTTTTAAGTAATTTCTTTAGTTTTTTGATTGTTTTACTGAAAATCTTGTCCAGTTTGTAAAGGATTTTCAAAAATACATCGTATCATTGAATAATTTCTAAGTTCATGAATTCACGTTAATTAATCCATCCATAATCAAGTTTAAATGAACTAGGACTTATTAGCCGCAATGTTATTCTGTTTCATGGGCTCAAAACAAATTAACCTGACCACCTAACTTGGACTATATAACTTTTTAGCATTGCCAAGGCTAAGTTCAGCTATTCTAAGACACGTTCTGAAATTCTTCGCGAACTTTTAAGGAAAGTTTAGTCGTCCTGAAAATCGAAACGGACGGCAACATATTTATTCTTTCTTGACATGGCTTTGCTTTGGTTTATTTTGCAAATTTAAACTGTATTATATGCATACAATCATAATATATTATACTGCTTGGGTCACTTAATTAATTCTAGCTGTGTGGGTTTATTATTTGATGAACTTTTTCAAGACTTGGGGCCTTATCGTGATGAATTGACCCGGGATCTATGTGTTCATAATACTATATAGGACATAATATTATAATCTAAACACTTTTTAGATGTATGTTTATAGGATTTGCAAATTGAGACCGCAATGGTGGCGTGAGCATAGTTTTAATTGTAAATATTCTAGTAGGATTTCTGATTATGACAGTACTAAAAAGCTGAAATGTATTGCATGATGCTAAGACCTACGGCTTTAAACATAAAATTTGAGCTGATCGCTTCTGGCGTTAGTCAGGTTAATGCTGTCAGGTTCAGGTTGAATTAGGCAGTCTTTTTGAAATACTAGTGATGATTCCGTTTTTCAGAGCATGTTGAAAGGAGTTCGAAAAGGAAGCGAATCAAAGGATGTTAATTTGAATGATGGATCTGGAGATGCTGGGACGGCTACTGCTCAAGCAACCTCTCAAAGTCAGGAAAAGGTGACAGCTGAGCCCTCAGCAACCTCTGCTTCTGCCAAAGATGGATCGAACAAGCCGAAGACAAGTCAAAGTGACACTGCCCATGGATCATTTTTTCTGCGAATGGGAACTCTTGGTATGTTTGCTTTTCCATTTTTACAGAAAAAAATGAAAAATTTATCGTCTCTTTGATCTTCCTTTTGTGACCAAATTTTCTATTGAAGTATTGAAATCAAACATATCTTCTCAAAGCTTATTCTCAAGCCAAGTTCAAAGATTGTTCTCAAACCCAACTAGATTAAAATGCGATGTTGTAGAAAAAATCAAGCATGTAAACCTATTGAAGTGCTATGATATTTTTTGATGACTATGATTTATATAATTTTTAAGTATTTATTATTTTCTTATTTCAGCGTTTGGCCTTGGTGCCATGATATACATCGGCCTGGAATTGGGATCTTTCTTTGAAATACCGATGGGATCTTCTTGCTACAACATATTGCGAGGAGTTAATCCTCTCCTTCAATTGATATTTACATTCATGCAGATGTATTTCATCTTTATTAATGCCAGGGTACGTTTCAACCTATTAGTAATATTTTAATTTATTGAATTGTGATTGAGAATTTAGATTTGCATTATTTTATCCTATAAGTATGATATGAGCAATTGCGTTGGTTATATGACACAGGTTATTATGACTGGGACTATTCAATGCCCTGGCACTGATATGCTTCATTGTTAGTCTAATGATAGCTCCAATTCATCAGCAATTTTTTTGCTACTTTATAGTTGAGGATTCACAAGTTCAAGATCATTGCGAGATTTGGATTGATGCATGTTGTGGCAACCAACTTGTGCGTATGGCTGAGGATTCTGGTTCGGGAATGCCTCAAAGAGATTACCAAACATTATGGAGGTGTGTCGGAGGATTACATGATCCGAGGTTAGTCCATAGTTATTTAATCCAAAAATTTTGAGTAAAACTTGTCTTGGATAACCAAGGCTAGATATATTGATGCATAAAATAAAGTATTTCATTAAAGGAGGCGTTCTGATATATATCATATTTCATCAATGCTTATAGTAACTAGAATATCGCATATCAGAAACGTACCATATGTTTGAAACGTTGCGATGCAAATTTAATGCATATTTTCTTCCATGTGACAGAGGGAAACCGTTTGTTGAGTTCACGACTGGGTATTTGGAATCAGTCTGCAACTTCTACAACCCCTGATCCTTATGGCTACGATGGTAATAGCAACATCAACAACAACAACAACAATTATGGATATGGAGGTGCTGCTCGAATTCCAACACCATTACCATCCTTCAACGCTACAAATGGCACTGGAACACCCTTGCCGAAAAATGTTACATGCGAAAGGACAATGTATATGGGGGCAGTTGTCAGTGATGCCGCTCCGTACTTGTTCCCAGTCGTTATTGAATACAGCTTGATTGCTGCTGCTGTTGTGTTTGTCATGTGGAGGAATATTGGTCGTGGAGTTCCAACTAAAGGGTAATTTTTTCAGTCATTTTGGAATCAGTTTTTTAAACTATTTACGACAACGCGTAAGAGTGCCTTAGCTCTCGCTTTTAAGGGATTAAATGATTATGATCATCATCGTAATTCGCAATTGGTGTAATATTCATCATGCCAGAAATGCAAAATTATTTTGTTAAAAACCGCATTTCCTGTTCTAGAACCTCAAGGACCCTTAATATTTCAAACTTCCAAAAATGAGATCTATTTAGAGACTGGGGGCTTATTTTTATGCTTCGAAAATTTTACGAAAATATTCTAAAATACTAGTGACTTTTCACTTTAATTTTGGTATTTTTTTTAAAGTCAATTTTTTTTAAACCCTCTGCTTTTACCATGGCTTGGGGTGGTAATTAAAATGGATATAAACTGCCGGGTAGTTATAGAACGGGAAATATACTGTACTTTAGTGAGCCTTAATGACGGTGTTTTAGGATGTATTCAACTCTTTGCTTAGTAGATGAAAATTTGATAAAATTGTATTTGCTTGTGAATTTTTTAGGGCTGCTGAGGAAGGCGAAGAGGGCCAACAAGAATGGGAAGTAGGAACTGAAACCTATAGTCGATACACTGGAGGCGGCCCAGAGGGTAGTTCTGCCCCAAGTGGACCAGTGGATTGTGTTGGTGCAAGCAAGGGACTCTTCTGCGGACTTCTTCTTCTTGTGACAGCTCTAATTTGCTTGATCTTGTTCTTTGTCCTTGTTGAAGGAAAGCAACTCAAATGGCTGGCAATTTATCTTGCGGACTGCTCTCATGCTGGTCTTTTGCTTCTGTCATTCTTGGCAACGCTGATTGGATTTATCAGGTTAGTACAGATCCGCCAAGATTGTCACTACTTTTTGATCAACGATGTGTTTCACGAAGCATGACAGGATTTTGCTCTTCATCTAATCTATTTTGATTCATTTTTTGCAGAGTGAGACGTCTTAGATTTCATGGAGATCATGGAAGCCCCTTGAGAGATCTGTTACTTCGAGTATCTGTCATTGGCGTCTTTACGTATGCTCTGTTCAGCTTGATTTCTGGAACGATAGTGGGCCTCTCTGTGGACATTCCATCACTCCTGGTTGCAGGCACGGCAGCTCTTGTACTTCTTCAGGTATGAAATATTTTTATACCTTTCAAGGATGGAACCCAAATCGCCAAATTTAATCTTCATGATCTCTGCTTGTTTCATAAACATATGATTTTATAATCGTTTAGATAATCGTGCAAATGCTGTTTATTTCTGATGTTGGACGACGAAGAATTCACCTCCCTGAGCACTCAAGAACAAAGCCAGGAAGGCAGATCGTTACCCTTTTGATGATCACAAATTTGACTATGTGGGCAATTGTAACACTGGAAATTCGCAAAGTTGAAAAAGATCCTATTCAACTCCACTTTTATGGAACCATCCCATGGATTCTGGTGCAGAGGTTCTGTCTCCCACTCTACATCTTTCACAGATTTTTCTCAGCAGTAACTCTTGCTGAAATCTGGAAGAACTCGTATACTCTCAAATACATCCCTGTGGCAACAGGACCCTAAACTGCTTTCTTTGTTCACTTGGTTGAAGTACAGTTATGGTGCATGCAAATGAAGATAGGCCCCGGCAACAGCAAATGCAACATCTGATGTTCAGATGTAATTTTTAATGTATGATCGAGTGACAGATTCAAACTAAATCTAACCAACAAAGATGCTCACGTAGATCAAAAAAGGTAGATTTTAGACAATGCTTAACGTAGAGAGCTTTATACATGTTGACTCACAATTATGATTAGAATTTTAAAACCTGGTAAATGAAAGTACTTACTACAACCGTCAACATAGAATGACGAGATAGAGTTGCGACTACAATGAGTATTGCTCGCACAACAACGTCAAAGATACACCAGGTGTGAACCTTAATTGATAATTTCCTACCATAGCCACATAGGCAGGCTAAAGTTCTAAACTGAGTGATCTGTTTTGGTGAGTGAATGGTCGATTTAAATCTCAAAACCGTTTTGCATTTTTTGACGTTATAGATCTGTGCCCCACCTCATGAATTTTCCAACGGAAGTAAAGTCTATAAGCTTTTCATTTTTATTGATATTATTATTACCTAATACACAACAAGGGTTATACCTTTATCTGCATGGTTTGTGAGTGAAATTTAGATGCATAGACATGCGTTTCTCCCACCTTAATCTGTTCATTACGACAATATGTCATACATGAACCTAGAAAAGGGGTAAAGAATGCAATTAGTTGTTAATATGTCAGTCAGTCAGAAACATAATGATTTTCAGCCTCATGACTCACTTGGGCTTCGGTTGTGATAGAATTTGACCTTTACTCTCTTAGATAGACTCGGGAGCCCCGATCGCACGATGGAGGCAAACACACTGCCAATTTCTTAATTTCCTTTTGTAAAAGTACAAGGAGAACTCGACCAATTTCCCTACTACCCTGAGAAAGTTGTAGAGACACAGTCCAGCCACAAATGTCACAAAATTTAAAAGGTTCAGAAAATTAGAAGGGGAACTTAATTGTCCTAAGAACTTTAAAACAGTCTTGTAGAATTTATTTGAAACAAAAAAAGGATTCATCTTATTATTAAGTATGTTACCCTCATACCCAATTATAATTAACATGACTACTGTCCAAAACATTCTAGTCTAAGTATGCGAAGAGAAATGCTTGAGAAGTATTAAATGTTACAATTGCAATCTTTCTACAATTAATTATTATGAAATGTGAGACCTGTAGATTAAGTGAAACTGTTTAGTAAACTGATAGTTAAAGGTTTAATAATGATCAAGCATGCTTGAGGCTTTTTGGATAGCAAGTAGCATTTTTAACAGTAAACTTATAAACATCATCATAATTCTGTAAAACTCATAGCCAACTAAAGTTGTTCGCTTTTAAGCCCTTGAACACCGAATTTATATACTCCAGTAACAAACTACATAATATATAAGAATGAAATGTTAGAAGGTGCAAAAATAAAATTTCAGTTTATTTTATTGAGTTTGAGGATAAGTTATTCACTCTCGTGCAAAGCACGTCAAGTATCAAAATCGGGCCAAATATGTATGCGTTGCGAATGCCGAATGGTTGTTCTAAGATGTATTAAAAACCTAACTATTATTATAGCTATGATGAAATGAAAATGATGCGTGTTTATTATAGAAGTAAGATTTGTTCAAGCTACAGTGTTAAAACGAAATTAATTAGTGAAATTCTGAGAATTGTTATGGAAAGGTTGAATATGGGCTGTCACTTGAATTTGTTTGTAATGTGCTCGTCTGCTTGCACACAATTTTGGCTGATTTACGTCCTATCTATAAATTTGTTAGTTTGTATCTAAACATACGTACATAATATTATACGTGGTTGTCCGTCAGAAATGTCAATTCATCACGATAAGATGTCTTTCGAAACTTTCCATCTCTCTCTCTCTATCTATCTCTCTCTTGTATTTTGATGTACCATTTAATATGGAGTATAAGTTAGAAACTTAAGTGGTAGACTCTTACATTCATATATGCTGCTCGTTCAGAAAATGCAGTAATTCACACGTGCAATCAATTAATCCATAGCCAAATTAATATCTAAACTGAGAATTCATTCATACACACATAATATTGCCAAAATAATATTTCTTCGGGCTTAAAACAAACCAACAACTTTTGAAGAATGAGAAGAACTCAAAGTACAAATGTTAAGGCGTACTCACAAAAAAAACTGCAAAGAAGAAGAATTCTCATGACAATGGACCGAACGAATCAAGAAACTTTCATCATGCCATCAGAACACAGAAACAATGAAAACTAGAAAAATACTTAAACCTAACCTTACAAACAAGATAAAACTCAAAAAACAGGAGCTACAATTATTAACTCAAAAAAAAATATAGTCTACCTTTATCTTTAACACTTATACTACCATGTTGAAACATTACCAAATGTAGATTTTAGTCTTAATTCTAATTTTTAGGATACGCAAAGTGAACATAAATTCGTGTACAGTACAATACATGCAATCTCGATGATAGAACTGCTAATCAATGTGTATTAATGCATAGCTTTGCTAACTTTCTTTGTAACTTTTTCTAAGCAGCTATCAGCTTTCTGAATACATCTATCTAAATATATATATATGTACCCATTCATTGCTCGGTGTAAACTACTACTACATTTTCATGAGTTAGGGTTAGGAGAAACCACGTATAAATTGATTGAGTTTCTTGGATGTCTAAGAAACTTTGAGGTAATCAAAACGTAAGAAATGAATCATAATGATGTGCTTAATATTAATGTATTAACAGCACTATCATTGGAATAACATTGATTGAAGATGAGTATGTTTCATCATAAGAAAAACCCATGAGGGCTATAAGATGAAATTTATTGACTTTGGGAGTGAAAGTTCGGAGTATACATGCTCACGATCTTGTAGATTATGCTTTTTAGGTAAAAGTTTGCAGTAGAATATAGCATGTTTTCCTGTATGCTAGTAGAAAAATCCATAATTAATAAATTAATACAATGTGTAATACAAGCGTAAATATTTAATCATGTAATAAACTTGTAGTAGGAGAAAAATAGAGCTGTGAATAGAGTTATAAGTATTACGTGATTTATCGGTCTCATAATATTTTTAGTTTGCTTTTACGCAGCTTTCCGTGTTCAAATTATATAATTGAAGTAAGTAATAAAAGTTATGATGCTGGTATAAATAAAAGTTAAAATTTAAAATGCTGATTGCTGCCAGTGGCAAAAATGTAGTAGTGAGAAGTTACCCGTTTAGTCTCATTGTCTTTGTACCTCTTGATTATTACACCATGGGATGATACTGAACTTTTAATAAAATTCAATGATAACTACAAAAAAAACTTATATTATCTGTTATTTTATTACAAATCAGTCATTCATCCATTTATAAAAGTAGAAAATAAATAATAGTTTTTGGTAAATATTATTCTTTAGATCATTAAGTTGCTCCTTGGTAATACAACAATATTTAGTGTACATAAAGATAAAGCCCAGGGAAAGCAGAAGCACTCGATCCTTAATAAATGATCCAAGTCCTACTCTCTGCATTTGTAATGAACATTCAATTTTCACAAACCTTCATTCTTTTAAGCCATACTGGTTACTGTCCTCGTTGCTTTTATAAAATCTTCGGCATTTAAATTTTTAACTAATATATAAAGTGAGCTAGGCTGCTGGCTTAGGCTTCAAAATCGTTGGAGCTTTACCGGAGGAATAATTAAACACGGACTTGAAAGCAGATACCATAGGCTTCCAACTGGGAGGAAGGAACGTTCTGGTCTTAGGTTTGGCAACCATTATTCCACTTCCAGCCGGCTGTCCCATTCTTTTTCCTAATGAGGATTCTTCTTCATTTTTTGGCGACGATGAGACTTCTTCAGACGATTTCTTTGATACATTTGTTTTAATGGCTTTTGAAGACTGTGAGGATGAATCTTTTGGTTGGTCGAAATTTCTACCCCTTCTTTTTTTATCTTGCGTTTGAGAGTACTTGTCACCATCCTTAGGATCTTGATTAGATGCTGAAGAGTCTGAAGATTTTAAAACTATGTCGAGCCACCTTTCAAGCTGCTTTTTAGACTTTTTTTCTGTCTTCCAGCCGCTACCTGACGGCATAGGTTGATTAGCTTGATCATGGTGCATTGGTGGAATTGTATTCATCCCCATTCGGCCTATAGAATTCAATGCACTTAAGCTGCCCCCATACCAGCCAAACGGATGCGTACTATTAGTGGAGAACCTCGTGTTCAAAGGAGAGAGTCCATTGTCCGACCTGATATTATTGTTGTCATTATCACTGCCGAAAGAGAATAACCTTTTAATTGTTCCTATCAAACCTCCAGTGGGTTGGTTGGACTGAGAAAAGTAATTTGTCCATCTGTTTGGTTTATTTGGGGGTGGAACTTTTGTTTCAACCATCATACTCTGCATTGGCATCAGTGGTCCTGAACGAGAGGTTAACGTTCCATGTTCCATAGATTCAGCTTCAACTTCTTCCATGATTTCCTTTAATCTGTCCTTAAGTAAGGCCTTTAATTTATGCTTTAGTTCCTTGTTGCTTTCTCCACTGAATTTCCCTTCCTTATTGTTGGATGACCTAGAGTCAGAATTCTTTCCGAAAAGCAAGTTTTCAATTCCTGCTGATTCGAACTGGCCGACGTCTCCTTTGTCTTTTGGGGCCTCCTGGACTACCGGCTTATGTTCGGAATAACTTGTCGAATGTTTTGAAAAGGCTTGTATTCCAAGTTTAGCTGGAGCAGATAGTACATGTTTTACGGCAGATAACTTAATTGCTAATTTTTCTGCAAGGAGATCTAGAGCAGGTTCAACATTGGCTTTCAAGTTAAAATGCTTTTTTAATCGGCCGTTTTTAAAGGCAGCTCCTTTTTGAAGATGAAGATGACCAAATGGGGTTTTCTTTCCAAAAAGTAAATTAAGCAATTGTTTGTTATGTGAAGTTTTGTGGTGGTGCCCTTGATGATGACTTCCAAGACTCTTGGCAAATATTTCGTGATTAGTAGAAGCCGAAGCAGAGGGTCCCATCGGTATAAGAACACCATAGGGTGTGTAAATAGCCGATGGTGGCTTATTCTTGGATTCCCTGTACTTTTGCATCGTTTTATCATAATGTGCTTTAGCCAATACTTGGTACATTTGATGCCTTGGGTGCACTTGTACTGTTTTGAGCCCAGGCCCTAAAGCCGGATTTCCATCAGGGGTAAATGTCATTGAAGAAAGTGAGCTTGCTTGTACCACAGGTATCTCTTCTTGGAGCATCTTAGGAGGTGGGGGTAACATAGCTTCTTCGGGAACAAGCTGAGGAAACATTAAAACGTATGGAGTATCGCTGTAAACGCTACTGGATTTATTCTTTTTACTATGTTCATGAGAATAATGGGATATTTCTGATTCATCTTCTGGAGAAGGTTGAACTTCAGGGGGAGAATGTTCCTTTTTCTCTTTCTTAAGGGGCTTCTCTACTATTTCCTTATCCTCTTGGTTTTCTGTATTAGGAGAGTACCCGTCTAATCCCCCACCATCACTACTTGTATACTGAAATGGAACGTTGAATAAATCATTGTTTTTCACTTCTTGAAAGGGAGGGATATTATAGCTGTGTTGATCTTCACCATAATAACCTACAGTCGGTGGAGGTTTGTCATAATATGCTGAGACTATGTCATAACCCGGAGGAGGTCGGTTAGAACCTTGCGAAGGGTCATTTTGAATGAGAGATGGTGCAGTGAGTTGTGAGTTTCCATTGGAAGATTCCACTTGCCCAGCAAAGTTAGAGGTCTGAATCTCTTTCGTATTCAGCCCATCTTGAGGATTAGGATTAGGACCTTCATTTCCATTCACTGCCATCGACTCGTAATGATTTTCTAGTGGATGTCCATGAGGTAGAGGGGGGTTAGCTGGTTCATAGTCGGGTTTATCAGACATTGAATGTGCATGAGGTGGAAAATTTGGATTTGACTGAATGTCATTCAGACCTTGTGACTCAGATGGAACTGGGGAAATGCTATTTATTCCATTAATAGTAAGATCAACATTTGGAGTTGGTCGAAACTCTGGGGGAGGTGGAGGTCTTGGGCCTCCCGGCGGTCCAAACATTGGACCATTTGGTGGTCTAGGAGGAAACCTTCCCGGATGCATGCCCGGTCCTGGCCCTGGTCCAGGTCCAGCTCCAATTCCAAATGGAGAAGGCCCTGGAGGGGGCGGTGGCATGTTTCCTCTCATAAAATTAGGAGGTCGTTGAAAGGAAGGACGCATTGGAGACATTGGAGCGAGTGGAGGTGAAAACTGTGGTTGTCTACTGGGTTCACCTGGAGATTTAGCTATGAAAACTGGGTAACGTTGGGAATCTGGGTTACCTAAGGCTAAGGAATTACCTTGGTCAACATCATAAGCCGGCACGTTTTCGATTGTCGCAAAAAGCTGTTCACTTGGAGGTTGTCCTGCTACTCCTGGAGCTGCAACTGCATTTTGGGGCACACTTTCAGGATATGCTGAAATATCCGGGGTAACTTGATTATTCTGAGAATACTCTGCTGGGGAGTCAGGAATATTCTGAGAATATCCCACTGTCACTTCTCGAACATCTTGAGGAAACTGTTCTGGGGAAGAATGTACATTTTGAATAGATTTAGTATAATCATTTCTTTCAGGAGCTTCACTTTGTATGTTTTGAGTGAATTCCTGTGCTGTAGGACCATTGGATCCTTCTTGAGAAAATCCAGAGGGAGGATTCGCTTGTTTGATATCTTCAAAACTGTACGGATTCTGTAAGTAGTTTTGTAGTGGTTGCGTTGTAGATGGATAGTTGTTATTTCGTTGTCCATCAAGGCTTGTAGTAGGGTCTACAGGACTGCTTTTGAAACGATCCCCAAATGGTGGGCTCTTTTCATAGTCATTGGCTTCCTGCTGTGGAAACCTATTCTGCCTTTGTGGCTCAAAATGAACTTCAGGAATTATATCGGAATCTTGAGAATAGTAGTGATGATCAAGCGTTGGAGTTGCTGGACTGGGAAAGCTACTTTGGTCAAAACCAGGTAAGGGAGAATTATTATTATTCTCTTCCAAACGACCTGTCCCTGTTAGTTGGGGATCAGAATACCCGGCAGAAGGATTTCCTTCCTCTTGTCCTCGGAAAGGACTATTTTCTGTGAAAAATTTGTTTGCTGACACGAAGGCATCCTTAGTTCTATCATAATGAGACCCAGGAAATTGAGTTTCTTGTCCATTTGTAACAAAAGGAACATTCTCTTCGTATCGATTGTATGGCGGACGGGATAAAAAATCGGATTGTTGTCCAGCAGGTTCATGTGACCCGGCATTGGCATTAGGGTCTTGTCTATCGTAGTTAAATGAACTATCAAACACACTAGGATGATCTCTCGCATGGGGTGAAGGAGTTGCTCTGTAATTGTTTTCCGCTTCATACCCAGGTTGCGCTTGAGCACGTAAAGGATCCTGCATTGTGTAAGCTCTATTTTCCATTGTTGGCTGCTGTAATGAGGTGTCAGAATTTTCTTCGGTAACATTTCTTTTCTCGTTAAAATTCACAACAGGATCTAATACAGATTGCTCTGTTCGTTCTGTTGAGACACCAGTGAAAGAGTTTTTCTCCCAAGCTCCTCCTTGACTATTGTATGGACTACTACTTGCTTGTAGACTATTTGATCCTGGATTTGGTTCCATGGAATTACTCCAATCTAAATTGTCATTGGAATCATTATTAGCCATAATTTTGGGTGCCTTTGTGGTTGAAATTTTGGTTGGTGGAGTTATGAAATACGTACTAATTTTTTCAGTGAACCCTCCAACCGTTGGCTTTTCTAATTGAGGCTCGGATGTGACTGGATTCAACCCAGTACTTCCTGAATGAATATCGGTAACGATCATAGGTTTGGGTCCTTTCTTAACCACCGATGAAAATGTGGGCAGGGACTGGGAAATAGTTGGGGGGCTTGGATCTGGACTTGGAGTCGTACTTCTGTATCTTCTTGGCTTTGACGGAGAAGTTAAAGTAGTTGTTTCATCTTCAATGTAGCTTAGAGTTGGAAAAACTGTTTCTGACTCCACGGGGGCTTCAGTTGAATTCGAATTCAACCTGTTCATTTTTCGTACACGCATCCTTACCCGCTTTTTTCCTTTAGATGGTCGTGTACGTCGTCGTTTGCCGTTCGGAGTAACCCGTTTAAAAGCCTCTGCAAATTCCTCGTCAATAGAAGGGTTGCTTCCTTCCCCATTAGCGCTTATAAGGGCCATAGGAGTCGGAAGAGTTTCAGATAATTCCGATTCATCATCCGTGTCTTGATCAGTCTCATTATCGTCATTTTCTTCATCGATTTCGGCATCTAACTCGTTTGAAACGTTGGGATTTTCATCATTGTTTGCGTTTAGTAAGTCATCGACTTCCTGCAAAGTAGTTTCTTCCATAGGAACTCGAGTAGGATTTATATCCTCAATGTCCTGCTGTGGCACATCTGTCACCGATTCGGGCTCTTTCTCTGTTGGGCTTTCATCCATTTGCTCTGGTGAAAAGTCTGGTTGAGCAATTTGGGAGTCTTCTTCTTCCACAATTGGAACTTCTGTGGTTGATGCCACACTTGTTGGGGACTCCGGATAGACATATTGAGGTAACTTTGTTGCTGTCACAAAAAAAGTAGATTGTTGGGAATTAGAGCTACTTGGATTGATTGTTGTGGTTGTGGATGGTGCTGGAGTTTGTGGTTGCGGAGTGGAACCCTCAATCTGGCCTACGTTTATAAATAAAATATCGTTACGGTCAAGACACATACAACAGGTTGAAAATAGGAATTTGCATGTTGCTCTGTCGGAAGAGAACAATATGTGACAAGCGGATTAGCTCTAAGCTTGTGCAGTTAAGTGATACATGATGCTAGAAGAAATTCAATTATTCCATATAAAGCAATAAAGTAATTTCAACTGCTACGAATTACAAGAAAGCCCTGATGGATCTTGCTTACTTGCTTCCTTAAAAACCCATGTTTTCTATAACGTCAGCGTCAACGTAAAGCTGTATGGTTTCCTAATGTAGTAAGAAACTAAATCTCATGTACAGCTAGGGAATAAGTAAAATAACTTCCATAGCTATAATTTGCCATTATGAATGTTGGAATGTTTGGCCCAATCTTTTTATTTTATTTTATCTCCCCCCCCCCCTCGTATTTTTGAAACTTCATACACCAAGTTTTGCTTACATGCTATCCGAAAGGAAATAATTTTTGCAACGAATACAACTTAGACAGCATGAACAAAAATGTATCCAACAATCATGTAATTTTATGCGTGTAGTAGTTCTATAGTTTAACATGTTCAAAAGTTGCATACAATTGGGAAAGTTCATAATTATCTCAGCTGTTGCGTGAATTTAGAAATCAGTTGATGTCGTAGGTATTACGTGTAATTTCTCATCTTCATCTCTCAAAAAATTAACACAAAATTTGTTACGAAGCTCTTCACTATCATTTAAATCAAAGATAAACTTTCCAATGTAATTTCTTAATCTAATCCATCAGAAACAATTAAACTAAACTGCATCTTCAAAAACTTTTTAAAAAATTAATTATTTCTTCAAGAACGTACAGCAATAAAAATAATCCAATCTTCAAAATCCTGCCCAATTTAATTTACTGGAAATACAAGTTACATCCACCCATTCATTTGTACTATTCATTTGATTGTTCTGAACTCATTTACTTTGATTTTTCCCTAATGAGATGCCTTGGGTGGTTGAAAAACTCTTGGTGCACTTTGTAAAAATGTATTCCAATAAACTCAGGGTGGGAATTAGTTAAAATGTATCATTCTACTGATTTTTCTTTCCTTTTTTTTTTCTTCTGGACGCAATGGACTGATTTTCCAAATTTCCAGAATGCAACGTAGAGGATCAATATGTTTTATTGTACTTATTAAAGATATTTCTAAAACCTGTAGATTTTGTTCAGGATCAATATCATCTTAAAGCAAAAACCTCACGGTAAAGGCAGGCCAAACACTTCATCATTTTTTGTGCATTTGTTTCAAATGATCATTAGAGTATTGTTTGTGGCCTCAACATAAAGAATAAACTCATAAAACATAAAAGCATGTATTATCTAAAGATAAGTGGATACATGTAAGTAAGTAATATTACATGCACGATGGGTGCGAAGCAAAGGTTCCGCTCCCTTTCTCTCGAAAAGGTTGGCAGATTTGGCACTACAATAGAAATTCACTTTTTCTACATTTACTAACTAAGCGTCTACTCAATGAGGGTGGGTGGGGTTCTATCTCTCTGGAAGTAGGTCTATCATAAATATTATTCTACTCAACATTTTGTTTCAAGCCAGTGATTTAAAGTAAAATCTCAAAGATACATACAATTCTTTCATAGTTTTCAATTTTGATCTAAATGATGTTCGTTCAGGTCAAGAATAATAACTTACTAGGCTCTTCATTATCATCATCAGAATCATCACTACTTTTCGTTCACATACATTTTTTAACATAACAAAGTCTATGTATCAGTTTAACTTGAATTACTATTTTGGTTGAATTGAGAACTCCACTAATTCTTATTGGCATATAGGAATCAAATTGTTTTTGTCTTATTCCCTTTGCAATTACAACATTGATTAAATAGGATTAATGAATTTTCTTATGCTTAACGCTATTTTCATACAGGAACTTCCCCTTCAGTTTAAAAAAAATGCCTGTAATTATGAGATATGAATATTGTTGTGTAAACAAACAAACCTACAAACCCAAAATCCAAAAATAAAGTTAAGTCAAGTTCAAAATTGTTTGATTTGCATGACTTGAATTAGTTAATACGTGCGTAAAACTAGCAATTTGTAATAAAAGAACAAACATTTAAAATTGTCTTATTTGAGTGATACTCTTTGAAACAAGTAGTTTGTGTGAGCTTAATTTTGAGGCTTTCAGGTGTATGCTTTTATCTGTTGAAATTACTGTAGTTGTTTTTTATTATTCAAGTTTAAGGCTCTCAAGGTAATTTAAGGACTTGATCACTAATTTCTGGTTATTAAGACAAATTCCAAGACCTCTGAACCGTCGCATTTCAATCTCAGTAAATAATGTGGATACAGCTTGTAAAATTTTGAGTACAAATTACATGATTAACAGATGCATAATCTTATCAGTCAAAAGATATAATATTATGCAGAACCTGAAACATGAAATTCTGTAATTTAATGTAGCTTCAGACTCCCAACTTCCCAGAAACTGCATTTCAAAAAGCCAGCACGAATTAAGCTGACAGAGCATAAAGATTAAATATTAACCTCTACTTCATCCCCTAACAAGGGCATAAACTGAAAAAATATAAAACTGCATTCTGATTGCAAATCTTAGAAAGTCAGAATAATTCTGACTTAAAATCTTGTAAAAATTCAGTGTAATTTTTTTGCAATTTCAAAGCAAGGCAGGTTAATAAAAAAAGGTTTTTCAAAAAAATAATTCCTCATTCTTGTGAAATAATTCATAACATTTTTACCCACTTTTAATTTTAGAATTTATTCTAATTTAGACATCCTTCACATTTAAATTTTGTGAACATAGTTACACCTTGCACTATGGTGAAATAGGAGATTGTCTTTTTCACACTTTTTACTTTTTAATCTCACTCACTCATCTTTCATATACAGTTCAAGTTGAATTAAAAAAGCCCTACTTAAATTATGATGCTCTAGGTGCAAGAGGGATATTATTATACCACTTCATATAATTTTCTACATTACACTTGTACACCTTGCCTGTCTGCTTAAAAGGCCTCTTTTTAAAGATTAAGTTTTGTGCTACTGACTTTGCACTCTGCTTGCTCTCAAGATCACCTCAACGATAACATCTCACCAAAATTATACAACTGCACAATATACTTGCCTACTTAGTTTGTTTTATCGTACTCCAATTACTCCCCTCTTTCATTTAATTTTTATTACGATGTTAATTCCCATTGGAATCAGTCAATTAGTTGATTAGATAGAAAAAATTAAGGTTGTGAATCTAAAAAAAGAAAGAGAAAATCCAACTTAATTTTTTCAATAAAACCAAAAATGACTTTTCAGTGTTCAAATTTTTGATCATAAGCTAAATAAGCTCAAATGCAAGGCAAACTTAAAGTTAATAAAACAAAAATGATGTATTGTATGCTCCTGGGGAACTAAAAAAACTTTTATTGTTCGCCTCAATTGGCAATCCTAATAATATTATTTCATCCTAATACATTAGCAAAAATAGGGGCAAGGTGAGAAAGAGAAAAAGTGAGACAGCATTTTTATCATGCTTTAACATTTACGTGAATGCATGGTGAAAGCAACCTTGAAAGATTTTAGGCCAGCTAGCAAATTATAGTTTTTATCAAATTCCTCGAAATATTCATAAAAGCAAATAGAAAAGTATTAATACGAGCTATCACAGCAAAAAGTATTGTAAAAATAATAATAACTTTGAAAGTTACCAGAAGAAGAAGAATCACCTTTTATTATTAATCCATCAGAAACGCTTGAGCTTTCATTCGATACACAATTTACATGATGTGAAAGTCCAATCCAAATTAAGGTGACGAATGGAATCGTAGAAACACGAATTAACTGCATTGTGAAGACTTAAGGGTCCAGTATATCCCAAGCACATATTCTATTTAGCACTCACACCCATTTATTCAATTGATTCACTTGAGAAACTAGAGCTTAATTACTAATAAAAATATATAGTAGCTTAGTCCTAAGTCCGATTCCACTAAGACACTAATACTATTTTGTTAAAGGACACTAAACACTCGTACTATGATTTGTTACAATGAAATAGCTTGTGTTTAATCAATAAGTTGAGGGAATGGTTTTTCGAATCCTGAATGTTAATTGAAGTACTTAACTTAAATTTAAAATCCACTCTACTTTTCACAGAAAAAAACAAAGAAAAAACATTCAACTCTGATTCACAAAACATAGGAATAGGTGTAAGAATGCCACTTCTTGAACACCAAAGTGAAGACTGAAGGAATAACACTTGGTCTGTGGCTCACGATGAACGGATCGGATACGCTTTTGTGGTCATCTCATCTTTCATATTTCCAACTGACTACAATGATTTTTAAGGGTAAAGTCTCTCACTATAAGAATTTAACCCTTGGTTTCGTATCATTTTTACCTAATTATTTTTAGATATTTTTATTCTATTTAAATTCTTACTTCTTGATAATATAATACAATATCTTCTTAGTTTATGTTCAGTAAGAGTTTTTTTAACGTACCATATCACCATCACCCACATAAGTACATTTTGGATATAAGCGTTACGAAAATATATTCTCGTATTTGTATGATATATGTACTTGTACATCATATTAATAGTAGTTACACATACTTTTCTTTGCAGGCATTCTGAATCTTTTAAAAAGCCAATCTTTCGCCTAGTATATTTGAAATAAAACATTAATATTTTATATGATTTGAAATACTAGAGATGAGAACGCATGAAGGCACGAACTGTTTTATCTTATACAACCCTTGCTGTTTATGTTATGTGTTTTAGAGATTCTACATATATTTGTGAGAGTATAATATTGAAAAGAACATAGTGAACACGAGAAAAGGTGGTATTAAAAATATTTAAAGAAAAGAAAGATAATTTAAAATCATTCAATTAAGTTCTGATTATAGTATACGTGAAGATGTACTTACGTTCAGAATTTGTACTGAATGCAACATATAATTCTATTTGTTTGAGAGGAATACTTTTCATTCAATCTCAAGTTATTTTTAATTGATAATTTGAACTGATTGCCCGTTCGTGTTCCTGATTAAAGCTAGTTTTAGAAAATTATTGATCCATATTATATCATGATGAGAGAGATGATGATGATCAAAATTTGTGTAAATCTTAATCTGATTAGAAAGTGGAGCCATTTTTGGATTCCTTTTTCATTTATTACCAGATCATCAGTCTGTACAAGTGCATTATGATCTTTTTTTTATAATTATAGATTCATTCAACAATTAAATGTGCAATGAGAAGGTTAAAATATCTGAATTAAATTTGACTTTTGACCATATACATTTTTTCTATCCATTTTCTTGCACCTCTTTTGCAATTTCTCTCATAAAAGTTTCTTATAAGTTGATCATTTTTTATGTGAAAGATAAATATCATTATTAGAGAAGGTGAGAATGTGTATATTTAATGAAATTTGCTTCTAGTTAAGTTATTAAACGATTTCATAAACCAAATGGTTTTTTAAAAGCAGTCTAAAAGAGAAAATTTTTAAAACTTAATATTTATGAAACTTCCTTTTCGTTATTGAATAAGCAGCATATAATGTTACCTGCAATCAAACCTTATGAAGTCGTGTGGTGATTGCTAGTTATTAATATTAACGAAATTAATAGCAGAGTTTCTGCACTGCACTGTCATCAGACAAGTACATATTTTAAACTATGTCATATGAGACAGGTGATTTAAATAAATGACTGTATATAAAGCAATGATTTAGTTTAATTGCATTGGGTAACGAATCTCCGTCTTTAAATCCTAGGCTGGTATTTACTATAATTGGAAAGAAAATGTTAAAAGTTAGCTTTCATTCAGGACAAAAACCTACTGATTCATATTTACATGTATTTCATAACAAGTCTTGATGCGGCTTTAATGTATAATTCAAACTTTAAACTTCACATTTAGATAATCACCTTAATACAAAGTTTGGATTAAAGCAAGCGGATTTCGGCACTTGAGCGAGAACGCGACATCATTTCTCATCGTAACGTAAACGTAACGCTAGCTTGAATTACATACAACAATGTGCAAAGCACGAGAAGGGAAATCATCATTATCAAATAAATATGACACTAACAACTTTTTGTTTACTTTTGTGTTTTAAAAAATCAGAGAAGCATTTGTGAAAGATGTGTGTGACATTGTTACACTAACCAAGTTGTGTGACACATAACTTCTTTTTTATTGTTCTAGAGTGAATTTCACCTATTGCATGTAATTTTAAAGGGAAAAAGAGAAATTACAAAAAACAGTATGGGTATTCAATTCAGTGACTTGTATCCCTAATAAAGGCACCAAACACACCTACCCGTTCAAATTAATAGGAATTTATTCTATAACTTTTTTGTCAACGTTCATTCGTTTCTATTTAGACATAAATCATTTTAATTTAAATTTTCAAGTATTTCGATATTCACTGCTGTATGTAATTCTAAGTTTTGATCATTAGTTGCTAAAATAAATCCTAAAAGTTGTTATGAATTGGCATAATGCCGTGTAATTTCCTTATTTACGGATCCGTAATTTAGTACAAAGTTTTAGACAGCATACGATAAGCAATAATACTTGCTACTAACCGTTTTACACACTAAAATATTCTTGCAAAACAATTGAGAAATGAAAATCAAGGTCATAACCTCATAGTTTATCATAACATAACTTAGCTTTTACTTATCTTTCATACATAACTTAAAAAATCTAGACATTCATATAACATTGCTGCTTTTACGAATAGATAGGATATTTTAGTATTTATTAAACTCATCCTTGTCTAAACGTAAACCACTTACTTATTCAATATCAACTACAATGTGTTACGAATATTTTTTAAAATAAAAATGAACATGTTATACAAAGCAAATTAATTACTCATATTTTAATTGCTTATCTTAGCCTACTAAGAATAAAACAAGACACTTGCTTTAGCATCTATTGTAAAAACACACGTTTGAATGAAAAAGTAGGCAAAGTATTGAATTGAATTTTTACATTTTTAGATAGTTAGCTACGCTTAAAATTTAGCTTGCTTAAAATACCATAATGATTCATTTAAGACTTCAATTTAATCGTAAGAAAAGTTTTAATTAATATTTTATAAAGATGGGAAGGAGGCATTTTGTAAGAAATTAAATTGTAAATGTGAACGTCAACATCTTTTTATCTTTAGAATCAGAGTGAAACATGAGTAATTATCTATTAAAGCTTAATTAAAGATAACTCTTAGGCATCCAAAAATTAGTTTACTAAATGATCATTCGTTTCAAAAACATACGGACAGATGCAAAAACTAAAAGTATTGCAATATTACCCTATCTTCACTAAAGCCTAAAACAGTTTCTAATAATTCTCATGAAAAACCTAAGTTGACAGTCTAATTGTAAGTAAACACAAAATAAGATGTTTTCATCATCAGTTCGAGGTTCAAGTTTATCTCTCCACCTATATTAATAGTCTACTTGAGAATGGCTTATAGAAAAAATCGAATAAAATTCTCCCTTCAAATAGAATAGTGCTGCATGAATATCCAATTGTAGTAGAAAAACTATCAATAATAGAACATCAGGACAGAATTAGTAAACTGGTCAGTGTTTCACCTGTTCCACGTGAACTTTGTATGCACTGTTTTTTAAGAGATTTTTTAAGTCTATAGAGAAAAGCCGTCTAGTCTAGATCTACTTTAAGAATTATGTGTAGTAGCATTATATTACGCTTGCAAAAATACTTGTCCAACCACCTTAAATAAACTTAGCTAGTGAATGTTGAATTCAATGCAGCATAGCTCAAAGCTGACCGTTTGCATTGATAAAAGTTTAACTGGACGGGTCAACTTTAGCTAAGAACCCATCCTTACTGGATCTTTGCCCTCTGGATTTATCTTTTTACAGTCTTTACTAGTTAAGAAAGTCAAGGCAACTCTTCTAGACATCATTGAACTGCCTTGCTAAAATCTTAAGGTGGTTTTTAACCTGAAGCGTTAACAAAATTATCTTATGTAGCAAACATGCTATTACTCAATCCCAATATTACTCCAGTATTTTGCCGTACTTGAATCAAAGCCATTTTGTTCCAAATTATTTTAGCGAACATGTCTATATAATTTTCATTTAATTACACTTATTACAAATCCGTTCCATCTTTCATTGACTTTTTTCTCATTTAAAAAAGTTCTTATTTCAATAGGTCAATGAAAAGTGATTAGAATACACTAAGGTTTTTAAGACTTATTTAGACCTTTATAAGCCAAAGTGAGGGCTGGGGATAAAGATTGAGGAATTTAAATAAATTAAAAGTTATTTAAAGTAGAACAACGACAAATTGACATATTTTCAGGCAATCTCATTAGCAAAATTATTCATCTCGTAACTCATTCAACTATTTAATCAAAGCCACAAAAAAGTTTCCTAAATCTCACGGCCACAGTTTTAATTCAAGAATTGTTTTTTTGTTTTGTTTTGAATTCTGATATCGAACGGACGAGTGCTACTTCATCTTCATCCATTATAGCTTGTGTATCTAAAGAAAATTGCAATAATATGAGTTGATTGTGGGTAATTCTTTAACTGATAATAAAAAAACTGTGCGAAGAGAACCGTGAACAAAGTTTGAGACTCATCGTCATATACTCGTCTCAATGAGTTCATCTTCTTCAACTGACGGAAAGCCAACTAAGGGCAACAAGCCCTTACCTGTGGAAAGATTTAGAGAAATTTCTTGTGAAAATCAACATGGTATGTGTGCAATCAGTTCTTTTATTTTATCATATTTTTTATCATCCACTTTCTGCAAATTGCAAATTATGAAGCTTTATTGTTAAGTATTTTGAGATTTACTAGTCTTGTATATTAACTCACAATGCAACTTTTTCCTCAACTAATCTCAGATTGCAACCATATATGTCTCAAAAAATCAAGAAAAAAATTAGAAACAATGTTTGTGAAGCCACTTTTGTGAATGGCCCCTCTCACTCAAGCTG
>JAQGBU010000244.1:0-42870 GCA_034698605.1 Isotoma decorata
CTGGAAAGGGACCACCGAAGAAACCCTCGTCACGAGGGTTTTTTCGGTGGTCCGTTTCCACCCGACTTTCTAGCCCCAGCTACTGTGAGTGGCCTCACGAGGGCCTCGTGAGGCCACACACGGTAACCAGGGTCGACGGGTACAGCCCCCGTCCTGATGATGGCTGGGCAGGCCGAAACCCTCAAAAATAATGTCTCAGTGACCAATGACGTAACAAAAAATAACAAGTCTCGTCAAGTTTTGTTGCAACCTAGGTATGTTATTTAGATTCGGTTGCAACAAAACTTAGAAAAATTTGTCCCTTTACCCCAACCGATTCTCTGTTTGGTTCTTAAATACCATCATCCTCGAAACATCAAATCGTTATTTATCTTGTTCTGTTACATGTGAACAAGTAATGTTCTTGTTTATTAAAAACGAATGTCAATAAATTCCATGCATTGACCACATATTATGTGTTTTCATTATTTGATTTAATTCAACATCATAAATCGCAAAGCTTAGGGTGTTCTGCAATGAACTTATCTTAGCTCGCGCAGCTGATTGAGTGGGTAACCCCTCTATGGTTACTCACTCGACCTTACAAATACATACATACATAGGGTGGTTGGTGTGTAAATATCGCTGATGAGAGGCTTTTGCATTTGCAACTGTGAAACATTTTATTGCATATTATTTTATTGATATAATGCTGGGTCTTACGTTTATGAAATACAAAATTTTACAAATACGGTATGAATGAAATATTAAGCTTACCAAATACTCCGCTTTGAACTCATGCTCTGCAAAAAATAGTCGTCTAAGTTCCCACGACAGTTGAAAAGCTGTTAGAATTGGATCTTTTGAGGAAAGTGCGATTAGTGACGGACTAGCAAGAGCTCGGTAAGAATTTATTCTGGAACGGGAATGTCGCAATGAATCCTCTTGTCTAGAGTTAACGCAATCATCACAGCCACAGCTAGAAACAAACAGGAAACCATTTCAATTTATCATCTTGGAGAAAGCAAAGTAGCAAGCATCAGACAAGTTTCTTGTTTCACTTTTTATTAAGGAAATTCACTTGGATGCATCTACATTCCTATTTGCTCTTTAGTTCTTAGTACGTGAAAAAGCTTTTCCTCCAACCATGACTCGAAGTTATTTTACCGAACATAATATGACAGACTATTGTTTTTGTTTTTTTTTGTTGCTTTTCTGCATTTTATTTTCCTCTTTTTGAAACTGCTCTTATATTCTTAGACAGTCAACATTAATCATTGATTCCGTACTTATTATATCTTTTGTATACAAACAGCGGGTAGAACTCGAGAGCTGCTCAAGTAGTTCATTGCTGCGAGTGTGTAGAAGCTTAAAATTGTCGTATTTAATCTTCGAATTTTCGTTGTCGATTAGAAAAATGTATGAACATGTGCTCCGAGCTTATGTTACGTATCTGGTACGTATCCAGATTTAAACATAAACTTCTTAATTGCATTTTAAAAATATGCATGCCCACTAAATTAATCTCTTTATAATAAATAGAAGCTTTTATCGAAAAGATATGTTATTGTATTTTGAATTATCAGTACTGTAGGATTAAAATTGAATCATATTCTTGTATAAATATAAGCAAAATCAGGACGAAACCATTATTTAACACTAGATAATCCATCCGATAGTCAACTTTAGACAGTCAGGCAGATCCTCAGTCCGTAGCAAGTTGTCAGCTCTGGTTCTTCATGCATTTTGTTAGCTTTTTACAATCAATCAACTCAGCATACTATCAAACAATCGTAGAACACATCGCATAATTCCGGTATGATGGTGAAAGCACATCCGTGCATTTAAGGTAGAATAAGGTAGAAATGTTTTATTTCCTTTAAACCATTGAAAACGATGACAAGGCAAGGAAAGCATTTTATTCTGTAAACGAAGGAAACACTTGGGGGAAAGAGGACTGTCGAAAAAGGAAACAATGCAAAGTACTCATTTCCGTTTTTATGATGAAACCACAAAGATTTCTCCATTTTTTCTCCCTTCATGGAACATTAAGCAAACACAAGTGAAAATATTTCATTTTTTCTCACTCCCTATCAAGCAGACCTGCTCAAGATCAACAAATAACAATTTTTGCATATGAATAAATATTACTACTTTGTTAGCACTGCAATGCATGGTTTACAAAAGTAGAACTAGCCTAGCCCTTAGGCACTTGGCAGTTAGAGTACGAGAAAGATCTTAAAATTCATCTGACTAAAGAGTAAGCACAGAATAGTAACAATAATAATACAAAACAATCACATGTACAATAAATCATTGCAAACGGATTCCTTCAATTCCTGTAAGTATGAATGTGCTCCATGATAAATATACTTCAAAGATGTATAAATAGCAAACACAATCCCTTTTAAATCATCTCATGCAACTAAATAAGCACAAAAGCTTGTGTGATAATTAACTATGAAAACTAACATTGCATAATATACATTAAGTATTTTCATATTAAAAATGAAATATCACAAAATAGGAATAATGAACTCGGGGGATGAGGCAATGGCCATGAAGGATGAAAACTTAATACCGAGGGGATCAAATAAAATGGATTGTGGGACCAAAGTATATAGATTTCATATTGGTCACGTCTATAACAGTTGCAACTCTACTTTATTATAATTACATCAAGCCAGTAGTATAATAATTTAGCTAGAGAGATGGATTACTGAATATTGTATACTATAAGGGATGTGTCAAAGGGAATGGGATCTATCTTATTTAGCAGATTAGCTCTGAAATGAAATTATGCAAGCATAAGTAATAAGCTTGCTTATGTATGATACCAAATTATAATGTTACATAATTTTATTGGGCTAAAGGGTCTGATTCTCATGCATTCCCTTCTAATCAAGAGACCACAAGAAAAACAATACTAATGCTGCTTTTCCTACGCTTAATATTGGTACTTAGTGCTACATTTTGGTATCTTTTGTAAAAATTCTGGTTGGTTAAAACAATTGAAAGCATTGACATTATTGACTCCACTCCAAGCAAAACAATGTAAACTTAATTTACAAATTATCTTTGTCATCCTTAAGAATCAAGCAATTGAAATATCATACATATCCCAAAAATAATAACCAACAATTCATAACCTGATTAATTAAAATTACCTGAGCTTTCATAAGATATAGAGATATCCGAATGCCAATATTTTTTTAGTTAGATTACCACCCACCCTGATAAAACAATACCTGGAATTTATCTTTTCGCCCTGTCTCTCATCCGTTATTTCACTCTCTTTCTCAGAATTAACTATATAACGCCCAGGAGTAAACTTATTGCACAAAAAATGTCATCTTTTCTGAGTGGAAGTTAGTTGGAGTTTTTCATCTTTTATTTTCTTAGATCCAAGGTCCGTAGGTGTAGATTTCTTAGAAAGCTAAAGGCTAGAATCAGTAGTGGTTGTGGTGCACCTATCTAGTACATGACGTGATGATGATGATGATGAAGGCGATGCTCTGATGCTGATGACAGAAATAGCGTGATACCCATAACACTTATTTGGCTATGACGAAGGGAGTTAGATTTTTACCCCTCTTTATCTTGATATATCATAAGTATGATTGACTCTCCAAAAATCCTGAAGTATAGACAAAAGGAGTTAAGTGCCCTCATGTCATTCTTCTTATCCTTATTCTACTCCTACCTTTCACCACACTTTCTCCAAACCAGAAAGACTTTTTTCATGCTTTTCAATCATCCTTCTATAAAGAAATTGATCTTAAAGGAAGGGGGCGGAATGTAACAAAGATCCCTCATATCATATCTGATCTATAACATTTAGATGCCAACTTGTTGTCATTAAAAAGCAGTAGACAAAAGTACAACTCAATTAATCCTTACTGTACGTTTTCTATCCTTATAAATATTGCTCCCCTGCAAGGAATGTTATTCTCTAATGGTAGAATATCCTAAAGGCATTTGAATCTCTGAAGTACCTGGAAGTGAAAGCTTATGGTAAGCTTTAGAACATAATGAGTAGTGATAGAATGCATCATAATTTCATAATACATTTGGACAGATCACTTCCTCTGTGAAAGAGGTCATGACTTCACAAATATCTAGTCAGTCTCACCCCTCCCAAATCTATATAAAACACAAATCGTCTAGCAAATAATGATTCCATGCATTGAGGATCAGTAAAGCAATTTCCTAAATAGAACTCCATAATATTTAGTAGCCGACTTTCATCATTTCAGCTCAGCTGGGGTAAGTTGATCTCTGTATTATTATCTAAACCTCTCTCTCCACAAAAATCCACACACACAGACGTTTGTATAAACAAGTGTAAAAAATAAAGGGTTAGTAGTAGAACCGAAAAATAACAACATCTTCAGTCTTCATTACTTTCATTTTAGGGTGACAGATCAAGCCACGGGGAAGGACACAGCAGCTGAGTCGAATGTAAAGAAGTGGCTGGAAGAAGCCCTACATGAACCAGAAATAGTCATAAGCATACACAGAAGAGAAAGAACGGTTGCCAAAAAGCTTTAGAATGGTTTCACTCTCACTCTATTTTATAACACTAAATCGCACATTTAGAGGCTAGAAATGAAAAGTAATTCCCAAAAAGCACTTCGGAGGTTTGAAAACCCATGCCAAAATAATTTGTACTGATATAGTGAGTTACCACGAGGACACAAGTTCAGTAAGTATCCAACAAAGTAAAAGTATTACCATCATATCATCCCCAGTAACATGTCATCATGTCATCTATATATGTATATGAAAGGGGTCTTCAAGCAATGTAATTTGAAAGTAGTATGAGATGAAGTTTATATGGAAGCGTTTTAGCAAAGTTTACTACAGCAGCCAGGGATAATATTAAAACTAATTGAATTTACTTAGCGATACATAAAGAGCATCATCTCATCACATTATACAAGTACTAACAACCAGCCACAGTACATAGTTTGAATCCACTCTAGCTTGTCCAATTGACAGGCCGGAAGGAAAATCCCATGTCTGTGTACTTTGTAGTACAATTATCATCATATCATCATCATCATACCCGCATCATCAATTCCAGGATAGAATACTGAGAGGGGATTGAATACAGCGAATTTTAATGCTTTTTCGGCTTAAAGAGAAAGTTTTAGAAGTTGTTGTATACTAAGCTGTGATGGACATTCATTGCCTTTCCACCTGTAGGGGGTTAATCAAGCATAGCTAGGTTGTGACAGGAAATGGCCCTTAAACAAATTGTTCATAAAAATACGGAACAGGGCATTTACACTGGGAAAAGGATGATAACAAAGGCATCAATAATAGTAATGTAATAAAACATGCAGACAGCATCAGTTATAGTGCTTCCTTCTCTTTTCCCAGAAGTCAATCATAGAGGAAGTGCTCGTAAATTGGCTTGAGAATTAGATAAACAATGAAACTACATTTTCCAATAAAATGAATAGAAATTGTAATGGAAAGAAACATTCTACTAAGAACTAATTCAATTATGCCGTATGTATTTTCAACAAAGTAATAAAGTGATTGGACTTTGTTCTACTTGAATGCTACTACTACTTACTACTCCAAATACAACTTACTACTACTCTAGGTACTAATACTAAATGTAAGGGCCTAAGATGTTATTTGCTGTCAATCTGTGACCTACGAAAAGCCAGTAATAAATAATAAAATACTATTCCGAAAGTTTCGACTACTACGTTTCAATAATTTAGTGATCTCCTTAATGTTTGTCTTACTACTTCTTGAAGTATTTATAGGTTTGTTGACTTTTAACCAAGAAACTCTGAATTACCTCAATGGAATATTCTGGTATAAGGGACTTTCATTTATATTGGATTTCAACAAATATAGACAGTTTCACCTGGGGCATACAAATTTAAGGCATGGCGAATTTAATAAGAATGAAAATTTATATTTTGTTCATGTATATGGTAAAATCCTCCTACATGACTTCATAACCGTGACAAATAATCCGATGTTTTTCTACCTTGTATAAATTTTTTCTTAGGAGTAAAATTAACCCATGATGGTATTACTACCAATTTACTCTTCAAAATGTAATTATGTTAGAAGACAGATGATGCAAAAGCTAGAAAAGGGAGTATAAAATAAAATATACTCACCGAATATCATGAGGCATAGGGAGAGTGGCTCCTCGATCCAGAAGCAACTTAATAATTTCATAGTTATCTCGATGAGCAGCTAAGATGAGTGGAGTGATGTCAGATGTGAAAGTGGCCGTGTCGGGTGGTAAGGCTTCCCAACTCTGGTTGACAGAGAAAGATGAGATCAATTTATTTTCCTCAGGTACCCAGTACGGGCATGCATATTTCTTCAGGGAAAGCGAGACAACGTAGCATTGCATTAGAATAATAAACCAGACTACGTAGGAGTTCAAGTGATGATTAAAGCTTGATATTTTCTATACAAATTGTCTTACATAACGTACTACACTTTCTCTCTTGTTACCTTATCATTCATAATGTCCTGAATTTTTTCCTTTTTTAGCAAAATACACTCGCTGAAATAGAATTGACTGAAGTTCACTCCAAAGAAACTACATGATTATCCTAAGTGTGTTAAAATACCTACTAAATTATTTTAAAAGCTTGAACCTGAATAAAAATATACTTGTGCACTTTGGTAACCGACAACTTTAGCTTAAGTAGCTTCAATCTCAGACATTTGAACCTCGGTGTGCTTGGTTCACCCTAATTAATTAATCCTACCTGATTTCGTATAATATCCACACTATTCATAGTCATTTTATATGGCTGGGGTTGAAAAGTAGGTTTAGACGCCTCAAGATCTGATAGGAAATATAGAGAGACTTGAGTTGGGGTTGACATGAGGGAAGAAGTCTTGGAAAACGTATGGGTTCTGCATGGGTAGTTTAATAATGAGTGGGGCAGAGGCAGATAGGACGAAGAAGAGAAAGTCTATATCAGAAGAAGGAAAGTAAAAAAAAATATATATGAGAATAAGGAGTGTGAGATTGCATTTATTTTATTCTATCTTGCATGCTCTTTCCTCCTTGTTATAATAGCCATTTCTCTATCTCTCCTTGTGACTGGTTTGATGCTTATTGTAGTCTTCGGTGGTGGTAATGTTGGTGTTAGTGAAATTGGTGGTAGCTCGTAAGGCTCTTTGACTTGAGGCAGTAAAGAAGACGTGACTTGGGATGATTTTGGTTGGGACAGAAGGAGAATGGTAAAAGTGAATGGTAAGTATTGGATTTTATCAGAGTGGAAAAAAGGTCATTGAGAGATGGTGATGGTGGTGGTAGGATGACAGTGGTAGTGGTGGTATGGTAAAACCAATAAATATATATGGATGGATGGATTTCTTCTGCTTGTGACAGCAAAAGTCTCCTATATCTTATTCTTAGCCAAGCAGCATGTATAAGTGCCAAAGGAACGCTTCTCAATTCTCAATCCCCCAATTGCTTCGCTTACTAAGTTAACAAAAGCCAAAATATATGCATACCAAACCAACGCCACCACCATCCCATATGCATTCACCGTGTGCTTTCTCCTCAAGAAAGTACCTTAAAAATGCTTGTAATATGTGAAATAATATGGAACTTGTCTTAAGATTTTGTCGTTGCGGTTAGTTGGTTAACTTTAACTCGACTAGGTCTTTCTCCAAGGGGGCTTGTCAAGAAGACAAGGAATATTTTATCATAACTAACTATTCGGGAGGCTTGTGATCATCTGAGGAATAAGTATATACGAATGAGACCCTACGCACCTCCAGTCATGCATATGCATACTATATAAACCTAATAATATTATTTGGCAGTGTGACACAGACTTATGGATTTTGATATGATTTATTGTGCCAAAGTGCCTAATACATTTAGTACTACTCTCTCATCTCCAGTTCAATGCTTTTTCTAATCTTTAGTCATTTTTTGGCTCTAGTTGTAGTAAGTGCCAATCCTAATATCTTATAAGTCCTTCAAATCTATTCAACAAATAGAGAAAGTCACAAAGGTTAAAAGAGAAAAAAATCAGGCAGTTAGTTATACAAATGGCGAAGCAGTGGGAATAAAGGTAATACATAAATTGGCTCTCCATACGTACATGAGGTTCTCCCATTTTATGAACAGCGTCTTCATGCTCCAGTAAAACCTGTTTAAAGGATGAGTTACTTTTAAACGAATAGTTTTTTCATACACACCATTAGTACTAAAGTCATGACAAGTACATGTTTTTATGTGTGTATTATTACTATTTTGGGTTTCTTCATTTTTTCCAAAGGTTTTTTTTCGTAAAAGACACATAGGCATGGTCGCAGTGTCTTAAAGAATTAGTAAAAAGGTAAAATCAAGAAAAGACTTACTTCAACAGCTTCAACATATTCTTCAGAAATTGCATGAAGAAGTGCATCTCTTGTTTCTACTCGGTATTCCAATAATAATTCGACCATCTCCAAATTCTCATTGTCAATTGCCATGAGTAAGGCTGACCTCCCGAGAGGATCTGCACAATTGATGTTGATGTAACCCGTCTCGGCTGCTTTCTGCAACATCCTGCATCAAGAAAAAAATAAACCACTCCGACTCATTATTATCATCATTTTACTCTCCATCCATTTGCCATTCTGCTCAGATACATAAAGCATAACATTCTTCATCGAATGTTTGTACGAATTACTAGGATATAATGTAAGTACCTATATGGAAAGGGACTGCTCCATTTGTGCCAATCAACACTCATGAACCCATGATTAATATTGTATGTCCATTCAGCTAATAATGTACTAAAACTTGGACTATGTATTTATATGATTTCGTACACTTTATTTCTAAGATTATATGAATGACTTGACCTAATATATTTCTCTACAGAAGGAAGAGGTCAACAGGAGAACATACATTATTATAAATATTAAAACATCATATCAGTGTGTTATATCGTTGTAACTTGTAACATATTAGATTTTTATTTCTTGTTCATATTAAGTAAGCCATAGTCCAGTAAAAAGCTGGACTAGTGATGTATGTCATGGATTTTACCACATGCTGAGGAATCCTCAGGCATATTTTTGCCTCTTTCTATATGTGCCTGGCTTTCCCATACAAAGTTCATACAATTCTTTGGAAACTTCTGCAACCAGTCAACCAAACCAAGGGAAAACTCCAGATAAGACTCTGCCTCTGCACAAGATACAAAGAAGGAGGATGAATATCCCAGAAAGGAAAAAGGACCTAAAACAGTAGCCCGGGTTTTACTTTAATGTCGTACTGTGAGGCGTGTACAAAAGCCGCATGAGACTTAACTGCTTAACCCCACAACTGTAAGAATATTTTTCAATTTTAACCCTAATATTATGCATTATGCATAGGAAGAGATCCTCCCTTTGCATGGGAAATAGGAAATATGAATAAAATAAAGGAAGCACTTCTGCTATTAGAAAGAAATTGAATTAGTCGCTTCATCACCTACTCATCATCTAACCTAGACCTTTATAAAATACTGAAATATCCACACAGCCTATTTTGTGTGAACAGTAGTAGTACTAGGCATTTAGTCACCTTCGTTAATAATGATAATAATAATAACACGGCTGAATACACAGTATATTCCAATGAAAAACAAAGACCCCTTAGGTAACCGTTTTTATTGCCTACGAAAGCCAAATTCAAGGTTTGTAGTTTCAAGCTCTGAGAAAAGATGGGTAAGATAGGCCACAGAGGATAGGTAAAAGTGTACTGTGCTTTTGCCATTATAGCCATCAAAATGAAATTCGGGTTTATCCCGGTACTAACTATGGCATCTGGTTTTGTTCACATCACAATATCCTGCCCGTCTTACTACTACTACTCCTTTCCTTCTTCGTTTAACATCCGACAAATCTAAAGAATTCATAACGATTCTCAAGAATGTTATGTAAATTAAGGAGGCTTTTTATTATTTAAAAAACCAACTGTAAAGACACTTAGAGCTATACGCATTCTGAATCTAAAGCCAGGGAGAACATTGAAAACAGCTTCTTGAATGAACGGAAGTGAGCTTCTGTTTGCAAATTAACTCAAGTCAGTTAAACTTGGTTTGTATCATTGAATGAAGCCTAGGCCCCTAGCATCACACTACAAATAGGTACACTTCTAATGTGTAATAATAATAGCTCCGAGATAGTAGTAGTCTTCTTCTTGGTATCTTCTAAATATGGCAGACTGTATTGCTTAGAATATTGCTCATCCGGTCTCTCAAGAGCAATAACACTTGCTTCATGAATTTCTATCACTCCTTTCTTTCTAAAAGTCAAAAGAAATTTTAGTCAACTTTCCCTACTTTTCTTTCCTTAGCCTTGTGCTTCTTGAAGTTGAATTGTATGTGGCCTAGAAGTTGGGTGGATTATTGCTCTAAAACTGAAATTCTCAGAAAATTGGTAAAGGCAACCAAGACAATGTAATGCGATGGTTAGGATGACAAAAAAGTGCGAAGGCTCTATTCTCTTTTTCAGTGTTTTTTAGTAATAACTCGTTACATACTTACAGTTTATAGCATGTGTGTTACAGAGTACAAAGTCTGTTACAATGATTCCATTTCATACAATTCGTAAGTTATACAAGAGGGATATTCTTGTTCCCGATGTAGACGGTTATACACATGAAATAAAATAAAACTACTCTAGTTTTGTTGAATTTCAGTGAAGCTTCAAAATCAACAAGGTGAACTTATTACTAGGTCTCAAAATCAATAAGATTGATCTTAAGTCAAGACTTTATTTCGCACAATGTCTCTGAAAAATAAAATACATTACCTAATTGCCCTTTCTATAAAAGGGAGAAGGAGACTACAACATATCAGACAGAATTAACGTAGCTCTGGAAATTTCTCAAAATACCCAAAGTTAGTTCTCAGACATGAGATTAGTAAAAGCAGATTAAAACTACATCCGGTGGCGTTTGCCCTTTGTACCTGGATTCTTATTAGCGTATGAAATCATTCGTTGTGTGAAAGCCTCATAAACCAAAGAACCTTTATATTCGAAATTACTCTTTCGTCTCACACCATCTCATCCTTATTAGGTTTTGATGTAATGTTAGGAACTAGTAGAGTCTAAAGATTGATACGCAAATACCTACAGAGCTTTTCATATTAGATACTAACCAACCGGATATAATATAATCCTGTCTGTCTTTTGGAGACTTTATTCCGCAGACACACGTGTATATCTAGCCAACTAGTTTATTACGCTTAGCTTTCACCTGCTTCTTGCCAAAGACGTTGCAAAAGTTTACTTGCTTAGTGCCATTTCCGCCCTAATAATAACTGTGCGAAAATCCTTATTTTAGTATTCTACAAGTGTATCCATCCTCTTTATACTCCTTATAGAGATACCTGGCTTAGGAAGCCCGTCATCTTGATGTACACAATTCCCTTGTTCTTTGTTTACTTGAAAAGGAGTCTGGATAAGTTAATGCTTTTTCTGGACAACTAGTAATATTACCACTCATATTGACTAAAGTGCAACCTCAACCACGTCAAGTGTCTTCTAACCTTACAAAGTAATAATAAAAGCTTAAAGTAAGTACTGATACTTTATATGCTGTTGGGATATAGAAAAGCTTAGGAAGTCAAAAGAGGCTGGAAAGTTTTGAGACGCTTTGTAAATTGACTATGGGAAACTACAATAATCCAAATTTAATGAATAGAAGGTGACCTTTTGAATAATGTATAAAGCAAAATCCCATGTGTCTAGTCTTGGATGGTCGTGTCTGGGTGTACATAAGTATTTTTGGTAGTTGATGTAAATGAAGTCGTTTCACATTACATTGAAAGATTGCATTATGACTTGACCTAAAATAAGTCCTCGTAGTAAAAACTAATGGTCACAAAGTTGCATTGCTCCAGAAGGAACAATACTATTATGGAAATGATCACATAAAATGCATTTGAAGTGAATGAGCAGCGTCTTGGTAATCAATCATAAGAGTTATGAATGAATGTAAATTATGATCCTTTTTCATACATCATTTCTCTTCTACGATTTGCATTCACCGATTTGCATTCATTCTTTGCCAAATCGTTTGTACCAGAAGAAGGGTTTTTTTCAATCTTTGTGTTATTATACCTTATGGAAGTATTTTCTAGTCTGTTAAACTGCATTCAGTATCACTACTAGCTGGTTGGCAGCATGTTACCCTCACTGCAGATACTGCAAACTGCAAGAATGGAATAGTATTGTTGTACAAAGTAAAAAACGGATATGCACTTATCAAATATATAAGCTGGAAGAGTCGATGAATATACAATGCATAGTTGGGCATGTATTGGACATTTGATTTGTTTTGGCTTCATTTCCAGACGCAATAAAATCAGTGTATAATCCCTTAGAATTAAATTACTTGTACGAATACGACTGCTTATTAGAATTACGACTTCTTCTGACCTGGCATTAACAGAATCGTTACAAGATTTAACTACTACTGCACTTTAATATATGGAATCATAATTTACTACCAAGACTATTGAGCCATATGAAATGAAACGAATGCTTAAGCACAAGGTTGCATACAAATACCTGGATACTTGACTTGGGCTACTCTTTGATCATGCTTTTGATGCAAGGAAACCAAGTCTGAGATTTGAAATCACTAAAATCTAACTTAACGACCACGACGGCCCATCGTGCATGTGAAGTAATAAAGGAATAAATCTGTTGTACATAGCAGAGAGTTTGGAGTTTAGATCAACATCATATTTACTTGGCTTCTGGTCGATTGAGAACATGAAGGCATTAAAGTAATTAGAAGTGGAAGTTCAATGCACACAGCTAGTTACATTATTATTGCAGATTTCATCTCGTCTTTACTCTGCAAACGGCATTTCCACCAATAAGCGTTGACAATTTGATTGAAATCAACATTAGATTGGGAACTCTGGATGAGTTTATGAATCCTAGAATGAATAACAGCTAATTTATATCTAGTAATAAACTCTTTATCGGAATTGATTAGCGTGTAGATCATCATTAATAATAATTGATGTTGGACAACAGGGTATTTGGAGCTTGATAATCGTGGTTCTGAATTTTAGAACCGAGAATTTCATTTTACAATTGTCCCTTTTTGGTCGGATTCTAAAATTCCAACGTAATTTAGCCATTGGACCGAACTCGTTGTGGTTTTTTAATGAAAAGTGTAGAACGCTGGGAAGCATTTCAACTCACAAGTTTCAAGACCCATTGACAAGCTATATAATAAATTGAAGTATGGTATTGAACGGTTAGCATATGGCTTAACATGTTACTCTGAAGTTTTCAAACATCTCATGGATGTAGGATTGTATTGATTCCGATTTGAGAGCAAAATGCTTTGTCCTCTCCTAGGTTACTTCACGAGGACAGACGTCATGTCATTTTTTGTCACAAAGACATGAAATCTAATTCACGTCAACGTCATACTCACCTGAAGAACCGTATTTTCAACTGTAGGTGATATCAAATACCTGTCAACTTGGTGTACTAGCCATTCACGGAATCACATCCGCAAGTTAATCGCCTTTAGGGTTGGACAAGAATTTCATAAATGTTCATCGCAGCTGTCTAGTTGCAAATAAATGCAAAATTGCATGGTTACATGCAAATCTACCTTTTATCTCTAGTTTTGACTGAAAGCCAAGAGATCTTCTACGACCCATGCCACCTGTCTTATTTTGTCCTTTATTCTGTACAACATGCTAAACCAATTATTTGACTTCATTTTTTAAAAATATAATCACCCAGTTAATCATATGAGGATGATTAATCATTATGGTTTATAATCATGAGCATGCACGATGTCGTGGGGACATTTTTTAAAACGTGATGTACCAATTACACATAAGTTCTTGAACTGTCTGCTTCCTCTTATGCTCAACTTTTCATCACACACTCATATTAACTACATTTAGCTATTTCTGACATCGGTAACAAAATTAGCCTACATTCTAGACTTTTTCTTTTGAACTTGCAAATCAGCTTTAACAGCATGCCATGTCCATTAGTCAGATCCGCTTCAAAAATGAGCAAACGGATACTCGTTTGAAACAGTTAGCTCTTTTGTTTTGTAGATTCAAGCCATTTGCAAACATTCCAAGGGCCGACATGAGCGTTGAGATTATAAGACAGAAGACAAGAAAGGACTGCCTATTTCTACTTATTTTTGCAAACACAGCAAATCATTTAGAAGTGTAAGGGTCGTAAATCAAAAGCCAATTTCTAGTCTATATTGAAACATTCTGTTTCCAAAATATAATTATGAGCCATGTTTCGATTGATGGAATGTGGATAAAGTCTTTGAAGTAGGATACATTTTATGAAAATTAGTCAGCAACTAATAGGATAGGAACATCAAAGGCTCCGACTGACTTAGTTTTCTTCAAGATTATCTTCTTCCTTTTCTCATAAGAAGTTGGATAAGTGACAAGAATGATGGCTGACAGGCAGAATAGGCCGGGTACTAGTGAGAATAAGATTTCGGAAGTATTATTGAAAAAAAACTCCCGTTCAAGATGAATTCCCATAGTACAGTTTCCTCTCTCTCTCACTCTAGATAAGTCAGATGTGTCAACACTATCCTTCTAATGGATTCTATTTTATCGATAAATGAACCAGAAAAGTCTCCATCTTTTCTCATCAGACACACCAGACCCACACTATCACACACAATTTGGCTAAGAAAGAAAGTACAACATTGAGTTATTTTTTGCCCTTTGTATCATCCGTCGCATCCATCATACTTTTTATCATCTTGAGACATCTTCTTCATCATCCTTTCATTATGAATTGATAAAATCCTCGATAGCCCAAATACATATTTACTCAAGGAAATCCATTTTCTAAACAAAAAAGTGTACTTTACATATTCCAAACATTATGATCTCATCCTATTTCAAAGCATCTTTCAACTGACTTTCACAGCTCTAAAAAATAAAATTTAAGATGACATTCTGAAGTTTTCTAGCTTTTTGTGGACAATACTTCGAAATCGAAATGGAGAGTACAATAAACTTTCTTTCGTTAGAAACATTAAAATCCTTTTAGCACCCTCATCTAGCCTGAAATCATGTACACTACTTGATAGGAATTTTGTTAAAATCTAGATAATGCACCCACGTTATTTATGAAAGTAAAAAATCGCATGGGTGTATCATCTAGATTTTAATAAAATTATAGAAATATTTGTTATACCTTCGACTGGTTGCAATGTCTCCTCTCTCCACAGCCAGCAAAAATTTCTTCTCGTCCAGTGTAAGCTGTGTCATTTGCTGGTGCGGTCGGGATGCGTAATCGTCCATCATTCCAGAAATGCTGTGACTCTATACAAAAAACAAGAAATAAAAAAATTAGAAACCTATGAAGGAATATCATGATGACAGTTAGATTGAGAGAATGAATCGTAGATTCGTAGAAGACAAGAGTTCTCATGTTTTTCCTAGTCTAACAACCTAAATTGAGATTTGAAACTGAATGACACGGACAAAGCATGTATTAAGTATGAACATCATCCTCATCCTCATAAACTTCATAATACAAATGTATATATATACAAGGGAAAGTTAGACAGACTTTTGTAAGTACCATCATGTAGTTCAGTTTCAGAATGGAAAAAAATTGTAAGTAAAGAAAGTCCTTTCTAGCTGTCATGTGATGGAACCATCTGAAATGGAAAAGTGGACTGTAAATTTGATTTCCATTCGTACAAGAATGAAAGCTTGGGTATTTGCTGGCTTATTGTATAGTGATGGGTGGTTGCTTTAGATAACTTGAAATCAGTTGGGAAATGATAAAATCGGAAGAATAAAGAGCAACTGAAACGTGATTGTGCCAAGGCGGTCGTACCCTAAAAGTGCTCTCTACTCAAGTAAGTAGATGTCTGTCACTAGCTAGAAAGTAAATTCTACAAAAATCTTCCCTTATAACAGTTGTTAATATAAGTCGTCCTCGAAATGATGCCACCGTTCGCATTGTATTTGTATCTGTATTATCATCCGGGTTGCATATGACAGGAAAGCTAACTCTTCAGTCAGTCAAGCCAGAGGCTTGTAAAAAGCGTCTAAAAGATTCACAGACTAGTTAAAGGGTTACCTATCACTCAGAGTATAAAAAAACCTACGAAATCATATACTATTATACCACAAGACATTACTACTACGACAGTTCTCATTGAACTCCACATCCTAAAAAACCAATTTGATTGAGCTCATTCAATAGGCAATAACTTCGCGTCGAATTTTATATCCCAGTTCCCTCCCAATCCATGTACACTATTTGATTCGGGACATGCAGAAATAAATCTGTATTTAAAATCCTAGTCAATTTGCCTAGATTGAGAAGAATGAAATAAATCGTGAAAATAATCTAAATCCTAGCAAGAAAGAAGTTGAATATGTGTATATCTAGTATTCAAAATCACATCTATACAAAAAGATTCTTATGCATGGAGATAAAGTCATTTCATTTCATTTATTGTAAGCAATCGTTAGAAATTAAATGGACCAATTGCTTCCAATAACGTTGAAATGGAATCTAATAATAATAAGATTTGTATTGAATAAGCTCCTTTCTTCCGTATAGATCTCGTTTGCTAGTATTATGCATAGACTACTTACTTTCTTTTACAATAACATATGAATGTCTATTTCCCCACAAGTAAATTTTATAAGATACTTCTTTCACAATTCAATTTTTTGCAAAATTGCAAAATGACTTACAACATTACAAAGTTTTCTAATATTCATACATTAAACGAAAAAGAACCTTTCTTAGGATTTTTTCTTTTTCATATTTAAGGCCTTCCATACTTTATTAAGACGTTTCTCAAAGAATCAAAGGCATCAAACGAATCAAAAAAGCACGTGGTGAACCTCAGCATCCTACAAAGGTTTTATGAAGTCTGTGCGAATGCTTAGAAAATTCTTGAATTATTGAAATTACTCAAGATGAGCAATTTATATTCATCCTTTTCGGAAATAAAATCCAATATAGTTGAATATAAAGATCAAATAGTCTTTATCACCAATTGCATTTTATACTTGAATGGGCTCGACATCAATGACACATAACACTTGTGATGTCACACTAGATTACTAACTACTATATAGTTACTTTATATACTACTACAACTACTACTCACTACTGACTTATTTCCTAACCCATTAACACTCGTATTTATGAATTGCCGTACTTTGCAGATAAAATGGTATCACTGGAAATGCCGTTATATAATGTGATGTGATGATGAATAAAATCTGCACGTTTGCAACCCGATTCTTAACAAGCAGCCTTGAAATAATTAGACCAAAAGGCATCAAAAGGCATTGATGATAAGTTTTGACAGCTTTACAAAGGAAAAGAATCAATGCATTTCAAATCCTTCTAGAGTCTAGAGTACTTCTCCCTTGCGTTGTTCGTCCATTGAACTTAAGAAGTTTAAGAACAACTCGAAGCCAAAATTTGGTCCAAGTCAATGTTACTTGAAATAAAGAAAGTGACTAAGATATATTTCAGTAGTATTATTTTTCTTTAAACTTTTCTCCAATTTCAAATCCTATACCTAAAACCCCTTAGTCTTTATTACCACAAGATTTTTTACCCACTTATAAAACCACTATATCTAAAGAGTGCCCTCCATTACCACAAGATTCCAAACGATTGTGCAAAAATCATGACACTAAACTGTGTAAAAATAATTTATTAAACTAAGTATTTTTCCTGAATGGGGTAATTAAATTAATGCAGAATTATCTTACAGAGAGTCATATTCATATCCCTAATTAATTAAATCTCTCACTGCCACAAAACTTCCTCCTTGGTTAATTCTTCCCTCACAACATCTTTTTTCTCAAGAGCTTCTCTACTAAATAAAATTAAATACAAATGAAACGGCTGGAAAAGACGAGTTGCATACGTGTGGTGAAGACACCCTTCATTTCCTGGTGACCATTAATAAATATAATCTCTACATTGGAAAGTTTGGTCCAAAGATTTTTTAACCATTGCTTTCTATCCCAATGCAATGGAAGACAGGGTGCAGTTAAATGGGTCCTCATCCTCTTATTCTCGTCCCTTGACAAAGATTTATGCCGGGTGATAATAATGTGTGAAGTTTCCCCAACTACTGGTAAGGGATGGGGAATTCGGATCCTGAAGGATAATGTAATATTACTCCCTCGTGTCCTGCCTGAACTCAACCACCAAAGAAAAAAAAAGTAGTTATGCACTTAGAAAAGTACTAGACTTTAGTACTATTACTGACTACCTACTACCTAATACTAACTGCTAATACTACCATACAATGTGATAATGTTAAGAACGAATAGATAGATTATAGTTAATAGACAACCATTAAAGGAGCAGAAGAGTCTAACTCGTTTTTGGTTATTCTGCTTGTTCTGCTATTTTGCTCCTCGTTATTATGGAATTCGGGCCAAAAACTAGTAAGTATTTGGAAGAAAAGACTGATCTTGTTATATTGTATTGTAGCATTTGTCTGACTACTGACTAGTGTCTATTATATTATTTTCGACGATTCTGGGGAAATTCTATTCTTCTCAAACTAAGGCTTAGCTTTGTTTACTTTCTCCTCACAATGCAAAAGTAAGCCGATCTTTCTGTTTTGCCAAGACAAAAGTAAACTGTATACGTATATAATTAGGTATTAATGCAATGTTATTTGCAAAATAAGGCCAGTCGGATATTTTTTTTAGTTTGGCTTACAAAAGTGCAAAAGTTTTCTTTGAATTTATGTACTTAATTAAAATAATTTGGAATTTGATACGAGCATAGTTTTTTGTGATGTGCATTATGAAGTGCAGACAGACTAGTTGTAGACAGGGAGAAATATAAAAAAATTGCTAGTACTAAGAAATAAATTCTAAAGAATGGTGAATTTCTTTACTGATGGCATGCCAATTTTATTGTCAAAAGAGTCTATCCGATCAGATAGAATTGTATAGTATGAGCTTGATTTAGATAGAGATGAAGATGCTCTTGAGATGAGATTATGTGGAGCTGATCTTGAGTTGAATATAGGTACTTAATAAGTATATGGAGAAAGGAAGGAAGGTTTATTCGGACGACTTATCTATATAGCCCTTCTGTTATTGATTGCATGAATTTTCTTCATGTGTAATATACGACTGATTATAGATTCTCGACTTTCTCATTTCCTTGACAGTCCTATTGAAAATGCATTAATTTACAATCAAATTCAAATTACAAGTGTATAAACATCTGATAATGTTCGTGTTAAATAATCTCGTCCAATTGTTACATAGATATACATATGGGTACCAGATACTATTTTGTAGCAAGTGAAAAGGAATCGAGTCTTGTAGACTTTCTGGTTTACTTTAGCCGTAATGTTATCTTTAACAAAATTGAAACTTAATGAAAAATTAATAGACTTAAAAAACTCTCCATTCAAGAGGCACTAATTGTAATGAATAAAGAAGTTAGGTTGGTGTACACCTTGAATTTTAATGATAATTTTGGCTGTACTCTAACACGAAAAAGTCGAGGGTATTATATGTGTCTATTTCCAAAGTTTGTCTTACCCCACGTAAGTGTAACAAGTATACTTAGAGAGTAATACTATTAACACATTTCATGGTTAATGAGATAAAGTAGGTTAAACTAAATTTCCAGTGCAACACTAATTCGTTTCAAGAGAGTTAGTGTAATCACCTAGCTTAAAGTTAGTACTTATTTAATTCATTTAATCAGTTTGATTTTGACATATAAACAAAACATTAAACAAGTAATTGGTTAATTTCTCTCTTTCTCTCGGATCGGAATTAATTGTTACTTCCTTCCTGGATCAATGTTACCCAAAGTGAAATCCTTTCTTAGATTAAAATGACATAATAGTAAAGTTAGTAGAGAATGAATTAAGGTAAAGCCAGTAGTAGTGTTATTGCAGTAGGGAACTCACTTTAATACGCTTCCTTGGATCAACGCTTTCTTCTGGTTGAAGAAAAGGGGAAGGCTCTCCAGCAAACTTCATATTTTTCTTGACTCCTTTTGAGTGTTTCATGATTTTAGTTGTGTAATAGAATTCTGTCACTTTCCTCTCTCTTTCTTCCTCTTATCTTAGCTTTTGTCTAGTTCCTTTTTAAGTCCCAGTTTCAGCTGCGACTTAGAAGTTGAGAAATTAATTTACTCAATTGATTATGAGAGATTTAAGGGGAAACGACGCTGCTGCTGCGCTCCAAATGTTTTCTAATAACAACTTCCTATTGACTCAAACTCAAACCACTGGAATGGCTTAGCTAGAACATTGAAAAGATATAAACACTTGGATATATTTATTTATTGAAACGGAAGTACACATCTATATAACAGATAGGATCATTTTACGGTTAATTTTCATCGAAATAGGTTCCCTATTATTGGCACCATCACCTCAAACTTGTTTATGTCTACGTGAGAAGGGATATTATATTTATCAACAGAGTTTTTATAACTTTAACACCAAGAGCAATTAGAAAGAGTTCCAAACTGAGTTACTAGAAGTTCTAGTGTCCTAATGTCTTAGTTGTAATTTGCTGAAGGACATAATAATATTCGAGTTGTATCTTTCCCTTCTAATAAAAAAAGTTATTTTTATAACGAATAATATTATTATATTGTCCCTTGTCAAGTTTTCCCTCGAGGTAATAACAAGCTTATCTGTAGTAGTAGTAGTGTACAGAAAAACCTTGGACCATAGGATCCTGCCCAGTCAATAGTCTTCATACATCATCATCCGTCCAAATGTCCAATCTGTCCTGACTGACTGCTTTTGAATGAGCTGTATATTGCATTGAATTACTTCCACACCGTCCACACCACTCCCATATTGCATTTCTGAAGATGAGCGTCCTTCATTTTCCTGAATCAATTTAAACACAGTACTTTGATACTTTCACTGAACTCTTTGGATGCCAAAAGCTATCTAAAATTTATAACCGAATATAAAATGCACTCAGATCCTACAAACAGATGCAATTGCCAATTGAAGTGGAAAAGTCATTTGGATCTTTCTCTGGCCCTGTTTGATATTCGTAGTTACAAAAGAAAACTTATTTTCAAAAATGCAGCATATAAATCTAGGTATAAAGGTACACAAGAGAAAAAGAAATTCAGATTCAGAAAGAGAGAGAGAGACAGAGAGAGTCAATGCTAACGACGATGGAATCCAGAGCCAAAGCTTTTATGTAAAGTTCCATGAATTTCATCCCATTTTCTAGGTCACTGAACAACTAAATGGGCCACTGTATTGCTCGCCTCATAATGTAATTCTGTGTAAAAGTATAAGCTCAGCCCATGTCTACTGATACTTTGGGTGAATTTGCAAGTAAAGTATTATTATTACTATTACCATTACATTTCATATATTATTTAAGGTAAGTTCTTTACAGCTTTTATAATATTATTCTAGACCGTAACACATATTCATAACCCTGGGTTAGTCAGACGAAGTCACTTTACACTACTCAAAACTTGAAACTCCAGGCATGGAATTATACTAAATCAATGAAGTATTAATCTCTTCGAGTCCAACTCATGATTTTGGACTATGGGGTTTTCCATTTCATTATGGTGATGATGACATGTCTCAATGTTATTTTACTTTATCACCTTCATTCGTTGCAATTAATGTAGTCGTTAATAGGAAAGGGTGGATATCCAGGTAGTATTTTTTGGCAAGTTTGAACTTTTTAAACAGAATTTATTGCCTTTGACTTTGCCAATGGAATGATTTGTTGCTGATATATATTTTTAATGATATAAAGAAACCTTTTTAATTTACCTAAAGCCCCTACGTGTCTCCCTGTGTTTTTGAAGTTTTTGCCTATCCATTTAAACACCAATACCACAGTTTAATTTATTTTTTGTAATTTGTAACAGTATTCACCATGCTAGAGTAATCAATAAAAAATATTAAAAGTAGTTCATCATCTACCACATCAACTTCTCTATTAAATTAGAAATCCAACTATACTAAAGTCGTCTAGCCAAACTGGATTTACCTTTCAAAGCATATTAAAATCCCTTTGTCTCATCCATACATCCTTTTTCCGATTAGCTTACTCTCATATATAAGATTCATCTCAAATTTTCAATCCATTCTTAAGCTAAAACTATTGGCAAGTCCATAACAGTGATAAGGCAGTCCTGAGAGTCCATTAGTGAGTTATTTGTACTTGTAAAACTAACGGAGCAGAGGACCTAAAACCGAAATCTCATAAGCTGTCCGTCGATCTACCATCGCATCCTCGCAACCAGAAGAGCTCGAGTACATACTGAAATAATAGTGCACAAGAAAGATAGCTAAGTAAGTAAAAAATCGTACCTAATAAGTGTCCCTACACAGTATATTTTTACAAGGTAACTTTAACAGCCTGTCTATCTATCAGTAGTAGTAGAGGGGAAATTCTTGGAGAAAAAATGTGTGTGTGTGTTTGTGTGTGTATGTGTTAAGGGTAGAGAGGAAAGAGAAAAAAAGGGTGAAAGTTATTCACCGTTTTTCACAAGGCATCTCATGAACGAAAGAAAGCAATTCACCGTTTTTACTAGCAAGTAAGTAGAAGTAATGAAGAAAGTCATGGAGAAAAGTGGATTTCTTACAAACACTTTTCTCCCTATGTACAAAAATCTCATCCATATCCTCTGTCTCTTTATAGCCTTCTTTCTAGAGCACTTAACCATCCACCATGCTCACTGGAAATCAGCCACTTGTACATTATACTTTTATACTCTAGGTAGCTACTACTACTGCCATTCAAGAACCACCACTTTTATACACTCTTACAACCTACATAATATTTTTTCAAGAAAATCTAGAACAGAAATGTAACTGTATGGACAAGGAATCTGTGTATATGGTAGTAAGTAAGAACTAGTCAATTTATCTATCTATAGGCTGAACAGATTTGGGATAAAATACACAAAAACACCCTCGAAACTGGATTGCAAACACCTTTGGTTTAGTCTTATATTGTCATATTAACATCATAAACTACTGGAACAAATAAGATGGCTTCGAAAAGAACTTATAGGTAGAGTTCCTATCATTCTTGTATCTATAATGGACAACAGGACAATACTTTACGTATAAATATATGAGCACGTGAAGTAACCCTGCATGTGGTTCATGGCATGTACACACTTCTTGATCTTGAAGAATAGACCAGTGGGGGAGAAAAAGGCTTTTGTATGGTCTACTCAAGTATTTATTTGTCTTGAATGTAGAGAAAACATACAAGACATGTTTCTTTTCAACAACAGGACAAAAACATTTACACACTGCGTGAGATTCTAATAACATTTCTACGCACTTTAACCCCTTAAAGAAAGGACAAATACTCAAGGTAGGTTCCTAAAGGAAGACAAGTCTTCGTTTTAGAAAATATTGAAGCCCTTTAGAATACAAGATTTTCGTTTCAATTGAATTGATTGTGTACTTTTCCTACGGTTGAAGTGAGTGGATTATAAATATTGAAAGAAAAAGCGAGATGAGGTTGTTTTAGAAGATTAGCAGGGAGGCACTAAAGGAGAAAGCAAGGTGATACGATATAGGATGTGATGATTTGCTTCGATGGATGTTGTTGTCTCAATGGTAGTAGTGGTGGTGGTTTTTGTATGGTTTTGTAGTGCGGTCGTTGTGGCTGTGTCGTGGCGACATAAGATGGATTGGGGAAAGTCCAATCCTGTCTGGCTGTCTTCATTAACTTTCCCTACTCCTAGTTCTACTAGACAACAAATTTAGTTCAGGTAGTATGCATACACACGTAACTTGGCATCCTATACCATTTAATCTCTACTTTAATCTTTTCCCTATACTAATTCACCTTTTGCACCTCCTATTTTGTTGAGAAAAATGAATTGTGTGAAGCTTTTTTTGGATAACAATCAATAAAAAAAAGCCATTAAGGATAGGAAAACAGGAAATGGGAGGGTTGTCTAATTTCCATATGTATGTACCAGAAGCAGGCACATCTTTAATCTAAAACTCTTCTAGATCAAGGGAAAAACCCACACCGGAAAGGCTATTTAGGCTTGGTACTGTAATTTATTTTGACTTGCATTGCTTGTAATATTCTGACTGTTCACATTTACCCAGTACACTTCTGTACACGAGGACAATAGTTTCTTTTCTGGTTTAACTTTCAAACGTTCAGTTTCGTACACAGTGGCAGTGTGTACTGTTTTATTCCAAGTAGACAATTTTATAATCTCCCTCATCAAGTTTAAATTATGGACGCTTTGTGATCTCCAAGTACAAGTGGAGCGATACCTAGTGAAAGGTATGCTTACATACCGTTATCGTATCGCATATTTAATAGGTATTAGAGTGTGTAGGGTAGCGAGTGCGGTTACGTTAGCATAAAAAAGGACAACTGGGTATTAACCGGACCGAAAAAGGGAATAGAACAGAGGAATCTGACCACTTAAGCACGTAGTAAGCAAGCAACGAACTATATTACTACCTACACAAAGACGATTCAAATGCAAAGCCGGTTTCACTATCCGGGAGTGCTTTCTACTTTTTTTTTTTAACAAACTGGGTAATAATGGTCGATATGAGGGAAGTCAGTCCTGGGTTTTTTACTTGAAACTCTTTTATACCTCTGAGCTCAGATATTTCCATTATCCCTTATCTCCCTTGTCGATCCCTTCTTAAGTATATATTTCAAATGTCCTCGATCCTTACTTTCTCCTTGAAAATGCCCACTTAACCGGCATATGCTGATTCAGAAAACGATATTACAGAATAGAATTTCAGATCCATCTCACATCGCATTCGCATTACTTTACTCCTACTATCAGACTCCCCAGTATTGCTGACTCCTATCTCAACTCTCCCAGTTAACTTCAGAGTTTGGTAATAGTCAGTCAGTCAGTTAAGTACAGTTTGGTTGAATTTTTGGTAAGCAGTGATGTAATGTAGGTTCATGATATCACATCGAGAGAGACTTTTAAACTCTTGTGCCTCCTCACTTGGCTGGAAACTTTTACAGCTTAAGATATCCACTTAAGTACACAATGTGTGCATAGACTTGAAGCATTACTTTCTACTTGCTACTTCAGTCCATTTACGTAAGTACAGAGAGAGAGTCCCAGTAAATAGCTGTACTATAAAGTTACCATGTACAATCACTTTCTTTCAATAGTGTGGGTCCAGTAACAAAACTCTGACCAAAGCAAAGGCAAGATAGACACACTGATATAGATTAAGTTTGCAAGGGAGATGGGCTACCACACTAGACAAATTCAATGAATGAATGAACATTTAACTTCAAACTCTTTTTCTCTCTTGAAATCAAATCCTTGTTCCGACTGCCTAACAACGACTACTTTACAATATAGGTGACTTTTGTTTACCTTCTTGCATAGCATCGAAGCGACCACCCAAGCTAAACGTAAGAGCAACTGAGTGTAATCATTCGGAATAAGTTTCAGTCGACCAAGAAACAGAAAAGGGAGACAAAAAAGTTGAAGGGCAATTGTCAAGTACTAAAGAAAACTTTCTATTCTAACAAATACTTGATTTATATGAAAGTTGCTTTGTATCTAATTTGAGCCAACATGCTTGCACAAGCAAAAACTAAACCCTTTTAGAGTCCGATGACTTTTTCCAAGATTTTTTACCTAATAAATCGCTAGAAAAATTACGTAAAGCGGCTAAGAGAAATGCTCCAAACATAGGGAAATAGTTTTTTTTAGTTTTTTTCAGAAACCCATTGAATCAAAATTGATTTTCCAATTGAGGCTGGAAACAAAGCATTCACTCAACCTTTGATTAATGATGGGAATAAATACCAGCGTAACTAACATGCTACTAATTTCCAAATGATATCACAATATCAATTCATGCGTGTATTAAAAACAGCAAGAAACGATACAACACCTACGATAGATTTGACAGGATTTCAAATAATCATCTGCCTTTCATCGTAATGGCAGGTGGCAATAAAACATTCTCCCTTGTGAAATAGATAAGAAGAGTTCAGCTACAAATACACACACTACTACTACTACTACTACTTAGTAGTACTCAATCACGATATATGACCATGAGTATGCCACTATTTTTGCTGGACTAAACTTTTTTTCTCGGAAGAAACAGAGTTCAGAGAAATGGTCCAAGCTTTAGAAAGTGATGCTACTGCTTCTATACTGACCAGGTTCTTACTTCGTCTGCAAGTTTCATTTCATCAGTTTTGAAATCAAGTTTGAAAAGCGTGAAAGAACTCATTTTCTGGTACATACAAGTACACCATATCGCAACATTTTTCTTTTTTTTTTTGGAAGGATGGTAACATCAGTAACGGTAGTGGTAGAAATGGAAAAAGAAACATGTTGAAACTTGGAGACTTAACCATTCTTTACTGAGCTGAGACAAACTGCGAACTACAAGAATAACGTAACACAACGTAACCAAAGAAATGGAACAACTAGTACGTGCGATGGGTGATGGTTGATCTTGATGGATGTCTTAGACCGATAAGGAAGGGTGCATGCCGCATGGTCTATGACCGTCAAGTAAGTAGTTACTACTACTACTGGGCTAAACAGTATTGCATGAAGATCCAAGTTTAGACTTTCTCTATGAAAAATCTTATAATATAATGTTTACTTCGTTCAGGAAGAGTCCTATTAGAAGTAGTACTGTATCTAGCTTTCTATCTATCTGTAACTTATTACATTACTTTACGTTCTTCAGCACAGACTCACACTTTAGTTCTGAAGTGGAAAGTCGGACCAAACTTGTCCGAAAAGTAGCCAACAAATTCGAAGAAACTGAAAGTACTTATGGATTACCAGTCAGGATGAGACGAAGACGTAGTACATTCTAATTCCTCTACTTAGATTCTTCTCTTAACACAAAGATCTAGTTATTTTCAATGGAAAATTTTAATATTTCACGCAAGGGCATGGTGTCAAAATTTTTTATAAATTTTCTCATTTAAGAAAAATGTTTACATGACAGGTCGGGTCTGGGCTTAGGCTCCAGTTTTGTTGTAACATTTTAAAAGACCCAAGAATTTCTGTTTGCAATTTGGGACGCTTAAATACCAACTCATTCAGTAGGGATTTACGATTTACTATATGTGTGTCGTTTATCGTGTGTAGTAGTAGTTATTTTTAGTTGTTTTTATGGAAAATAATAAGTCTTTCATGCCCCTGTAATATTAATGTACAGAAAAGTCAGGAACGTATGGAAGCACTAATATTAAAAATAGTGTATCATTAGATATATATTTGTTAGCCAGATTAGACAGACAACCTTTCTGTTATATGACTTTAGAGCTTTGAAATTCAATATCTTCTTAAATCACCGCCCGATTTATTTCTCAGATGAGTGAAGCCAACCTTTTTGGAGTTGCTTCTTGTATCAAATTTTGAAAATTTATTATTTAAAGCTTGGGAAATATAACAAACTCGAATGATCTTAGGTAAGTTTCGAACTCTGTTCATAAAATCAGTCAACAAGTTTTTATCATCGAACCTTTAAAAATATTTAGTATTATTGTACGACTATACCAGCTAAAGCCATTAGACCACTATATGAACAGAAAAATCAGGGCCTATAGGATACACTATTCTTTCTGTGTTATGCTTATGCCATACTTAATCATTGCAAATTGCAGTTGAAGAAAAATGAGAGTTTGCATTTGCAAAATAACTTGGCAGTTGTGGGGGATTTTGCTCTAAAAGATGATACGATGATGATGGTGATTATCATAAGATTCTTAGTAGCTCACGAAACCAAAGATAATAATATTAGCTATTCGATCCACAAGTACAACCCTGGTTGGCCCTCGTTGCTCCCGTTCCAAAATTATTAGAACACCTGGTACATATACTAGGGAACGGATATTATGCTTGTACCGTTTTCACATATTATGTACCGATTTTCATGTTTTTTTAAGAACTGCAAACTGCGTCGACTTACAACGCTTCAAGACTTCATTCCACTCTTTACTCTCACCATGCATCGTAACAGTCATCATATTCTGGTCGTTAAATGAAACTATAAATTGAACTAGTAAAAAAGGCTGATAGGTGGGATATGATAAGCTAGTGCCGTTTAAGAATTATAGAGTTTTAGAGTTCAGTTCAGCAAGTCAGTTCAATACCTTGGCTTATCTTGGGAAAGTTTATACAGGGTTTTGGATTGACTAGGAACTGCGAACGGATTTAGATTCTTCCTTGATTCCATTTTATTTACATAAAGGGTACAATAATCCCGTAACTACAGATACATTCTTATCTACTACAATACTACTACTCTTAATATGTGTTATCTAAGCTCTTAGATGAGCCATACGGATGAACTATTCACAACTCCACGAATATGAAAATACTTTCTTCCCTAAAGATACATACGCTGACACTACTACTACGGTAGTTTAGGTGTATTGCTTGTCTCATATGGATGGGCAAGGGTAGCCAGGAAAAGCATAGAGCCATTTGTGATATAATATTGATTGTCAGAGAAGCTGACTTAAGATAGGATCAAATTGGCTTGTTTCCTAGGTTGGAGGCTGAAACTCCTTGACATCAATAAGCCCAAGGCTTCTTAACAATACAGAAGATAGTGCCGAAGAAGCAAAAACGATAGTGATGGCTGGTAGTGTCTATAATCTTCAAACCATTCTTTCAAGCTACAAATAATAATAATAAAACCTCTTTGTTGCTTTCACTATCTTTTCAAAGTGATATTATAGAATACATTCATACTTTGGTAGGTTTTTCTAGTGTATGCTATTATGAAAGATTCCAGTCATTCTAGACGCTCTAGGCTGTGTAGTTTTAGATGTCGTAAGTAAGTAGTAATCCTTTTCAGACTGAAACTTGAGCATTAAGAATAAATGGGCAATTATTTCTTCACTTATAAATCACCTTGCCTGTGATTCATAGCTTTTCATAAAGTAGACAGGATGACTGCAATAAAATCCTCTAGCTCCTAAATTTTACGTGACGATGAAGACTTTTCTACAACGAGTAGTAAACTGCCTACCAATCTATAACTTTTTGATAGGATGTTATTATGCAAACAGTTGTTTGCTTGGTTAACTTAGTCAGAGTCTCACGTTGAATCGTATACAACTCTCCGTCTCCCTCCTTCCGAACTTCCTTCCTAGTTTAATTGGAAAGTGAGAGTAGTAGCAGAACCGATTGATTAAATACCAGGGTAGAGTTCCCACACCAATCAGTTTCAATTCTATACACCCATGCTTTTATATGTTAGTTCCAGTCTAATCCATATGCATCTTCTTTCTTATTGCTTCGCAAGTATCTACCCACCACCCTATTACTTCTAGTACTACTTCAACTGCCCTGGTTACCAACATAAGGAGATGAAATTGATGGAAACAAGACCTAACGAAATTAAATGAGTCATACCACCAAGGAACATTTCCAGAGGAAATAATAAATAAAGATTATTCCATACGACGTCCAACTCAACATCTAAATAGTGTCGCTTCTGGTAACAGAATGAATAAGCAGATCAAACATTGTATAAGTTCTTTCGTTGAAATGAAAATAACATATTCTATACGGTTCCAACCAATTCAACCACTTCTGCCATTTCCCCCACGGCAGAAGTTCACCAACGGTAGCTTATAGAAATGTGAAGTGCGTTGGTATGTGTCACGACTAATTCAATGCCCAACGGAAAAAGCAGCAAGATTGAAGGATGAATTTAGAGAAATGGGAAAGTAAAAGGTGTGAGAATGGGCACCAGAATGTGGTTGTTGTGGAGTGGATTCGAGTGAGAGAATTTTCATGAGTTTTCACTTTCACTTCCCTACCAGCAGCATAGTAGTACAAGAGTCAGAGTGTATTTACAACAAGGGAGAGAGTAAAAGAAATCTGATTCATGTCAACCTTTCGGACGAATAGGAATTTTATGAGGGAGAATGTAAGCATCACTACCTCCAAAATGATGTATGTCATGTCATGTCATCTCATCTCATCTCAGGACTCCGGTCCAACATTGTGTCGCATTGCATTAAACGACTAGCAAGTAAGATAGGCCACACATTCTTTGTCAATCAAAACGCTGTCAGGAGGAAAATGTAGAAATCCGTCTGGGCAATTTGATACGACACCGAGGCAAAAGGATGAGTGGATTTCAGATGTTGAAGGATATATATATGTTGTTGTTATGTTATGTACTTTTTCTTCGGAGTAAAGTAAAAGTGAAGTGAAAGTAAGTGAGTTACTACGTAGTATATAGTATCATCATCCGATTCCTGGTCTGTGTAAGCTACTCAAACTGCCTGTGACTTACTATATCATCCAAGGTATCCCCACTGCCACAGAGGGAGAGAGAGAGAGGGATGGTGAGACAAGAATACAAAGTTCTGATTTAACGGTTCATAGGCTAGATATGTGCATGCATAAAATCCTTGTCTAAATACCAAAGGGACGTAAAGAGACACCGGCTTTTACTTAACAACCTTTGTATTTCGTATTATTTCCTTAGCTTGCTTCTTCACTTACACAATTATTATTATCACCATGTATTCATGGTCATCATCCATATGCACCCAAGTCATCCATACCAATACAAACATAATAAGCTCTATTTGCAATCCCTGTGTACTATATATGCTAGAAAAGTTTCAAAAAAATGCAAAGTAAAACGAATCGAGAAATGCAATGGAGAACGATTGGATATATTTTATATTGGATTTTGACTCTTGGTTGTAGCTTGCACAAAGAAACAGGGCAGAATGCGGTATGACATGACAAGAGATTCTTTCAATTGGCCTTGCTTAACAATAAACTAAATAGAAATCTGCTCCTCTTTGACTTCGTGAGATGTAAAAGTGTGATGCTGGAAGATGGAAGAAATCTTTCTTAATACTATAACAAGTACAACTACAAGGCAAGACCTTGTCTGTCATGTCACAGGGAAGTCTCAACAGAAGCCGTAGCAATAAAACAGGTTCAGTAGGAACCAAGCGTTCACTTCACTCAGAATGTAACCCGATGCAATGGAATGAGTGAGAATGTAAAATAAAAGAAAATATCTGTGCTACTATAAACTACTAAACGGTTTTTATTCAGAAGAAGATACGATTAGGATGGGTGGAAAGGAAAGATGAAAAAGATTCAAAGAATGCTGACGAGTGTCAAGTCATGTTGAGTTAAGAATAACACATTGCAAAAATAATAAACATATGAGAATTTCTAATATACTTGTGTGTGTGTATAATCTAGTACAAATGGCAGAATACAAAGAACAGAGAATTTTAACAGTGTAGTAAATGTACTAGTAGTATTCGTTTTTGAAACATAAACTGGAAGAAAAATGACGGTAGGAAATCGGACAAAATTGCATGATTTAAATATCTGAACGGAAAATGAGTATAAGTTTATACTCTAAGATTACCAGCTTTGTTTTTTAGTCTAATTGATTGACAAAGGTTATTTATTTCCTGCCAATTTATTTTGTATAAGGTTGGTAAACATTTTGTGTTTAAAGTTTATGATATCTAAACCCACATAACTTCATTATCATAAATTTAATTAAGCCTCTTATAGAATATTATTAAACATATGTGTATCTTTTATATGAATAAAAATTCTCTCATTTTTACGTCTTAAATGATCTCAATAATATTTTTCTACCCACGCAGTAAACCAATAACCTTTCTCCGCCTACTCAAAAACAAAATTCAATAACATGTTTTTCTACCAACTTTCTCAAAAGCGATGAATACGGAAAACTGTAACAAAAGGGGTAGTTCAATCTTAAATGTTAACTCAATCGTAACTCAATCTTAATCCTTGAAACTTACATTCCAGACTACTCACAAAGTATGCTCAAGTATCAAAACTAGATGACTATATGGAAAACAAAAGTTACCAATTCTGATAATTAGCAAAAGAATGTAATAGAAACCCCTTGTTTTTTGTTTTTGCAAAAACGTTTGAAAATATTCGGAACAATGGGAGCCTCTTCATTTTAATAAAAACCATTGAATAGAGATGAAAGGATTTAAAAGGCAAAATCGTTGAAAGAAAATTCTTTCACAAAAATTCAAAGAATGAATGAAGTACTTTCTCTATTGCCTATGGCCATATTAAATTATGTTACATGTACTCGTCTAACAACCATCCGAGGGAACAACCCAAGGTGAATTCAAGGATCGACATAAACTCCTTTTAATAAGGCAGATTGGAGGCTATGAATTCTTGACGAAGAAAAAAAAGTATTTTTAAAGACGCCATACACACAGCTCTGTTACTTACCGTTTATCTTCCATTTACTTCCTTTTCTTTATAACTTGACTTGCCTACATATTGAATGAATACCTATTTATTTCTTTAGAGGCAACAACAAGTCTTCAAATAAATAAAGTTTTCCCAAAAGCACACAACCCAACGTAAGTAAGTGCATTAGTCAGAGTATGAAAAGAGTCTTTTGGTCTGACCAAAATACTACAAATTGTGTACTTTCACTAAATAAAATATACTTTTCCCTACATAAATACCTATAGGGTATGATACTATAAAACTACTACTATTTCCTATCCAACCCCCTTATTTTCTTTCTACCTCAAGAAAAATTTCCAAAGAGCACAGAGTTTCATTTCCAGCTCCAAGTCAAATGTTGGCCAAGACTAGCCAAATATTGCAGAAAGAACTGATACTGTTTAAAAGTATACATATCTGTGCGGTTCTCCGAAACTAACCAAAGTACAAAACCAAAACTACCTTTTTACTCAATGTATATCTTCCGTCTGGGTGTACTACTTCTACTACTAGTTTTACTACAAGTGCAAATACAAGATACATATTAGAGAAGAGATAAATCGGATCGGAGAATCTTTGGCTGTCTACAAGAAAAACCCTCTTGCTTCATCTCTTTCCCCCCAGAAAGGTTTATTTTCCCCGGAAACTGGGAAAAAAGTGGTATTGAAACTTGTACCAATACTATGTACACTTATAATAATAATAACTAGCATCATTTGGGATAAAGGTAACCTAACATCAGTAGTAGTTAAAAATGCAATAGTTCCTACTGAACTTTAACTTTTTGCCTTATTCTTCTATCCATATATACATTTTTGCACATTTATAGAAATGGTAACTAGCATATTTATTTAGTAACAATATATAATAGTATCGAATTATTATCATCAACATCTTTTCCAGTTTCTTCATGGAATTTTTTACATGTTTTCTAGCAGTATGTTAATAACAGCAAGGAGCGTTGAGTTCGACCCACCCCACCACAACCTTTACCAACCAATATGAAAAGTTAGTGATAATGGGATAGGGAAATTCGTAGTTTTTGTGAGTGAACAAAACTAAAATGAATCTGCTGGGTCTATCTTCCTCTGAACTTCCTTTTCCTTTCCTTTTTACCAGTGATCCGCCAATATCAACCAAGGACTAGTGGGTAGCAGCAGTAGTGGTGACTGGAGAAAATGCACTATCTAAAAAAGTACTAAGGACAAGGATAAAGAAAGACCAATGCAATGGCAATGCATTGGTCTGGTGCTGGGTAAATTGGCTGAATGCCACTAGTGGAATTTTGTACGTTTAAATGGGATGATGGGATGGTTTTTTCAAGCTTTGCTTTCTCATTCCCATCTCTCTCTTTCTTTCTTTCCTTATTCCCTCTCCATAAAGAAAGTACTACTCTTTGGTTGGCATGTTTTCTCCTGTCGTAATTTATTTCTTGCCACCAACTCATCCCTGCATAGTAGTACATAATAGTAGCAGAAGTAGCAAGGAACCTCTTAGGGGGTAATAGCCTTACTACGGATACTATTGATATTACAAGGTACTACTTAGAAATAATGGGGAGGACATTTCATTTAATAATGGATCTTACTATTGGAGTCACCATGATCAAGAGTAAGCTTTAAATCTGAGTTTTACTTCACAATAAGTAGATTTCTCTGGTTTTAGTTAAAAAGAATCGTACAGAGTATCCTAGAGAGTACAAACAAGTCTTAATCAACTCATTCCAATCGGACTTTCTCTTATATCCAAAATTAACACATAAAATCCTCAAAACACTTAATTTATGAACAGTACCAAACTAGACATCCTCTAGTTAGTCCTTTTCATTCTTCCGACAGACCCTGTCCCATCTCATCCCTAAACTTGTACACTGATGAAATCATATGAACCTGAAGTATATTATATTCCATACTAGTTTAAAAGCACACACACACATTTACACACACACTACATACCCAATTCTCATACAAAACAGATACGACGCTTTAACCACCACTGGTACTTTAATAGCTACTACTAGTGTGTAGTTTAACTTCACTTGGATAAAATAGCTTACTACACATAAACCAAACATCTCTTATGCTTCAGATTGGCTTGGTAATACTACTAACGGGTGGTGGTACTTGATGATACTATTGCCATACTCTTCAACCCCTTTATCCCTTGCTATTGTGGACAAAAATGCAAAAAAATAGAAATTCCTTTATAAAGAGAGAGAGAGAGAGGAGCCTTTCTCTCAATCTCTCAACCCTTTAGCCCTTTCACTCTCTTGACATCTATCACAATGCAACATTCAACTTTATTTCCTTTCCTATAATATATATATAAATGTTGTACTTAAGCAACTGCAGTCTACACAAAGTACACTGATCTATCTCTTATGTAACAATATCTTTTGTAGAAATCTTCTTCCTGCTACCAACTAAAAAAACCCATCACCTTCAGATATTTCCGTTTATCTATCTAGCTTCTATCCCTACTTGTATGCACTACTACTACTATTATAGTAAACTCATATATTCATCACACACACAGGCACAATAGACATACAACGGACATTCATCTTCAGTCTACTTGGTCTCTGTATATGGATGAAGTACTCGGTGGTAGTAGCACAAAGACAACCATCATCATCATCATCATCCAACCAACATTTTTTAATCTTCACCTTCTGCCAAGTTACATAATAAAGTACCTGTACTGTGCAAAGTGTGCACATGTATGGTTTTTTATCAGTTTTTTTTACTAGGCCACGCTCCTTTTCTTTAGATTTTAGAATCTCGGAAGCAGACACAGAATCAGAGAATTCTTTGCTGAACTATTGGCTTAGAATTTTCTCAGACTGCTTTCATTTCCTTTTCAATTTTTTTTAATCATTGATGTTACTTCGTAGGTGGCTTTTTTATTTATTTAGATACCAAATACTTATTTTTGCAGATCTTTTGGATAAAAAGTTAACAATCTGTCCAGGTGGCATTCATTCAAGAAAATTAATTTTTTTGCTTCAAACTTTTTAAAGGTCAGGTTTGTTTTTAAAGGGTATAAATAATACACAAGTTGTTTTCTTCCTTGAAGAGCTTATTTTACTCTTGAAAAACATTTTCTTCGTAAAACAATAATGCCAAAGCCTTCATATAAGTCCTTTCTAATTCTGTTCCCATTTCTTAGGTTTGTTTTACTCATGTCAAGTCACGTACATTTTTATGTTCGTGCTAATTCATAATTATTAATACAATTCTGAAAATGTTACACTCTCTTCTAAACAAATTATGTTTTGTTTCAATAAATTTTCATACTTTTGTAACATAAAGTTATTTGTACAGCAGCAATGCAATATTTATTATTATAGTAGTACCCATGTATCAATGAGTTGCATGGGGCTCTCCAGCATTATTTATAAAGTGTTTATACAATTAATGACTCCCATGTACTTGCACTTATTAGTACCTACTAACTTTTGTCCGAGGATTGCATTGCATTGCCCACACACACACAATATGATCCAGAGAAGATCCTATGTACTAAAGTTATCGTAAACATTGGAGAAAACTAGCTCTCATAATATAATATCATTATAGTCCGTCGTCTCCCGTCCCAGAAGATTTTTCATTTATTGGATGAATCTCCTAACTCTAGTTGCTTCCAAGTCCAAGTCCATCCTAACTTTCTCCTTGTATAAGAAACTTTTTTTTTACTCCATATAAACATCCTAGCTAATGTATATATTTTGATGCTTTTACTCTCCACGTCACAGAAGAAGTTGCTAAATTGCCACATAAACCCGGCGGAATGCGTCCAATACTGAGCTCAATTCAGTTGGTTACTGTCCTTACACTGACATGGTCTATGAATCACTAAACCACCCGGCTAGCCGCATTCCCTATGATAGTAAGTTGAGTTTGAAAGTTCTTCAACACAGAAAATAGAAGATGCATACGATCTCATAGTACAATTCTCATGGTTCAATATAAACCCGCAGTATTATTTTCACTCGTAAAATATTCCAAAAAGTGGAGAAAGCACCTAAATACACACATACAACACTCCTCAGTCAGTCAGTAGTAGTACATTCTGTTCAGATTTTATGCATGTGAATTTCAGATTTTATTTTATACAATAATATACTCTATGATATAGACTAGGGTAGAAATAGTTAGGGTATAATATTTTCGCTTTTCAGCCCTTACTTCCTTTTGCCTTGTGTAACAAGCTCGTTGAAGCCTCAAGCCATATTATGGTTGAGTAAGTGCTTAAGCTTGTATAATAATGATAGGGGTTCCTGGAGGGCTTAGGATTTAGGATATTTCATAATAAGCGTGATAATGACATCAAAAAAGTAAATGAAATTATGGTACAAGAAGAAGACTTGTATCTCCAGAGGCTAAAGGCTCAACTCATTCATTTTTTTCCTTTTTGGCTGCTACTACTTTTAACAAACTCGGTGCTCGGAATGTTCTTTTTAGGTCTGCCGTACATAAATTAGTTAAGCTCTTCAACATTCATAACCATCTTAGCTTTCTTAGTGAAAAAGTGTGATACTAAAGGGATATTAAGAGGAAGGATGTAAAGATGTTTGATATTAGAAATACAACAGCAGCCAAGCTAGCAAGGTTGAATAAATCTTCATGACTTCGAATAGCTGTATATTATGTTTTAAATTACAGCTATTAGATAAAATATTCTTCGCTGTATCGGCTCAATTTAATGTTCTCCTTGGCTTGTTCCGAAAGCTTTTCTTAAACCAACTACAGAGGTCCATGTACAAAAGGGATAAAAGAGATTGTAATTTTAGAGATAATGATATTCACACTTAATAAAATGACGTGATTTTATATTACTTTGTTCTTTTATAATGTTCCCTTGCTTGTTTAAAGAAAGCCACTATAGGGCTAGGGAGGTTACAGGAAAATAAGCTGTTGACTTTTATAAAAGTTTTTTAATACTAGGTAAAAACACATTTGAAATATTTACAACCCCTTTGTATCCCAAGAATACTTTTAATGTATCATTTCAAAATGCTTCTTGGAATAATATTCAATTTTAAATTTTCTTTTATTGATGTTTAAATTGTTTGCGTCAAGCACAATTGTTGAGTTTTAATAGTTACATTTTAACTTTTTCAATTCATGAACATCAAAGGTTGATTTCATTTTTATTCAAAAACTTTACAAAAGTGTGTGAAGATGAAAAAAAATTCTAATTTATTTTACAAAGAGGAACTTCGAGCTCAATTTTCAAGCTAAAAACCTACGTAATTTTGTCTGGTTTATTCATGCATATGTGTAAATAGTAGACGTCTAGTGCTATTTTTATTTTATACGTAGAAACCGCTTGAACAAAAGTTTCAATTGTGCAAAATATGTCCGTAGGGATATTTATTTCAAATTAATTTCAATCATTTCTTTGTCATTGTTAATGATGTTTTGGTCTCTCCGGGATACAAAAAGTTTGTAGACGACGTTGGTTATCAGTATTTCTCACACATCTCTATCAGTTCATTTCTACAACTTTACTTCATTTCAAAACTGGATTGTGAAAACCGAGAAAGCAAAAGTTGCTGTCTTGGTTTGATTCAAATGAAAAATCTGATGACATTGTTCAAATTTAAGTAACATAAAGCTGTAGTAAAATCATTGGAACATAAAAAACCTTGAATGCAATCTTGAAAACACAGAATTCAGTCGTAAGTAAGCTTTGAGTTTCTACCTAATTTCAAGACTAAGTCGAATCTATTTTATATTTGCTTAGAATCAACTAAAAGGTCAAATTAGCAGAAGAACATTTCTTTACAATCAAAATGATCTTGCTAATTTAAAATACAAAAACAAACAGTGACAAATTTTTTGCGTCTGAATTTCCCGACGTATATCAGCTTTAACCGGGATTAACTAGGTTTCAAATAAATCGTATTCCACAATCTATTTTCCACAAAACTGTTTTGTGGAAAATAGATTCTTTGTCCACATAAAATGGCTTTACTATTGCATTTTGCGAGACATTGAAGTTTACAATGTGGCTATTTAGAATTTGCATGAAGCTTTGCCCCTGTGTTACATCGATATGCAATATGAAAAGGCAAAAAATATGTAGAAAGAAGTTTTCTTTATTTGAAATAAAGTTCAAATTAACAAACTTTCAAAACAACGTGGGTCAAAATAAAAAACAAATTTATTTATATCACAAATACGTTGATGCATACCTAACAGAAACGCCTACGCTAAATTAAATTCGAGTCTGCAAACTTTTACCAATAGGTTTCGTTTACCCACCTGAACCTCCCACTTATAACCCACACGCTAACGTGTACAAGGTTTTTATGAAGTCATAATTTAACTTCAGATAACACGCAAGATTTGATAAAGGGCACTACATTTTGGTGATAATAGTGACAATGAGAGCTTTGCAACGAATAGTAGATTTTTCTTGTTAGGCCCGATTCTAAAATTTTCCGAAGTACATTAAAAATTCAAAATGAAACCAATGTCCACATTACATGAGAAGCTAGTGGAAAAATTATTTTACAATATAATTTACCCGGAAGCCCCCTCTATAGCCCTCGGCATTCGATAACAGGCGAAGTTCAGTTTTGTTTAATTATTAAAAAAATTAACAATACATAATATCCAGGTTTGACCGCAATGTTCGCAATGCGTTTCTTCGTAGCAAAATAAAACGTTTGGCATAACCTAGAGAAATATTTCCAGCTCAAAACTTTATTTCCCTTTTTAGAAACCTCTACGGACTAAGTTTTGAAGCCTTTGAAAAGGGTACTGGCTCATACCCGGTGAGAGTGAGTTAAATTTTTCGATCCGTTTATTTAATCTTTTTATTCAAACGGAATATGAGCCACACTACACTACCAATGTAGTCAACGAACGCTACAAACACTCATATCAGTTTTTACTTTTACATAATATGAAATGTCTGGCCTTATCACAATTTGTTTTTGTAATTTTGCACTCCACATATTCTGGGTTTAATTTTTAAAACCTCCAATTTACCATTAGGTAGTAATTTGAGGACTCATTTCATAGTAGAGGAAATAAAGCTGGAAGTAAGGTAGTTAGAGAAGGTTACAGACAAACGGGGGAAAAATTTCCCCCAATACAACGAACAACCTCTGAACTTACCTGTTGTTAAACTTAAAACACAAAAACTGTCAAAAACAAAAAAGTTCTTTAAAACAACTCTCAGCTAAAACAAATTTGAGAATTTGAAATGACAACGATGCCTGTTAAAAATACTTTCCCCTAAAATTACCTTCAACTAGTCTATCTTAATTTAGTATACCTATTTTACATTTCTTCCTAAGTGAAACTTTTCCAACATTATAATATAATTTTTTTTAAAAATTCTAAAGTAACATTGTCAACTAAAAAGATTTTTTAAATCTTACTTTAATCTTGACTTTCTCTCTTTTCTGAAACATGTCCTTATCTTGCCTCATGACTTCTCTTTCAGTACAAGAAGCTCTCAAAGGGCAAAAATAAATTCCGCCTATAAGTATCATTAAAAAGCGCTATAGACCATTAATCAAAATAGGAAGTTAAGCAAAGATACTTGCTTTTCATGTCCGGAAACATCAAGAAAACTCTAAATTACAGTAAGACACTTCAATAGAAAGCATCAAGGGGATAGAATAATTTGCACACTTTTGATGAAACATAAAAGCAACAACCTTTCTGACATTTTAGACCTTTCCCTCTTGTTTGTTCACTCAACTAAGGCCTTGTTATTCAAATTATTACAAGAACTAAGCAACACTGAATGCCAACCAGAGAAATCTTTGCATCATTATAACATAACGAAGAGAAACCGGATGTGTTTGAAAAAAACAAGTTCAGTCAGCGTCAAAAAAAGCACAAGCCGTTGGCTATCAAGTTTGAGATTGAAGATGGAAAATGTAGCAATCAATCAAGGTGATTTCACTTTGTTATATAAGACAGAAGTGTGAAGGAGGAATGAGCTGGGAGAGAAAGAGCAAGGAACTATCCTTGTTTTGTTAACCTTATCATTTACGAATAGTTAACATCCATAAACACCTTATGACTACATACATTTCCAACCAACTACAGTTCACAATCTGCTGCTCTTTAAACAATTCAATATTATACTTTCTAGTTACTTATGACTCATAGATAGGCGGTAGGACACTCTACAAAGTAGTGAAATAAAAAAGCAAATCAAGAAGCGTTCAAAAACATTCCAAAAATTTCCCAACCATATTTTAATAAACTCCATCTCAAATGTTGAAAAAATAGCTCCCAGCTACTGTTTTCCACTCTACATTTGAAGAAATAAACAGCCAAGGGCTGTTATGCAAACAATCGACATAAGTCCGTTACAACTGCCTAGAAACACCCCAAATTCATATAAACTTGTGGGTGAAACAATTAGATTTATATTTCAATCTCAGATGCTCACGACAATACTCATATCATCACATCACATCACTTTAATAATTTCCAACTTCAAGACACATTACATTGAGGGTTGGTTGGTTCCCAAGTACTTAAAACATGTCTCTCAGATGGTATCTTAGATAAAAAGTATGCGAAGGGCAGAAGAGAAAAAGTACGAGAAGATGAGAAGTAGGAAATGGAAAGATTAATTTGTCTTCTTGAATGATATTATTCTCTCTCCTAGCCAGTAGTACTAGTCACTAACTCACTACTACAAGTATATATACTTAAGCAGTGAGAAAAAAAACTACGTCAGAAAAAATTGAGTCGTTTTCATTAAAATGCAAAGCTCTTCCTTCCTTTTTGCAATTCTTACACACAAGTACAAGAATAAGACCACCAGAGGAATATACCTAAGCTGTATTTGTATGAAGTACCTTCTTCAACAGAGAAAATTTATATGATATGGCCAAAAAGTACAATTCAAAATCTTACCGATATGCATGATACTATATGACAGTACGTGCAAACACACAGTAACTATCTCAAGAATTTCTGGTACCAACTTATCTTTAGTAGAACAGGTTCAATTTCACCGGTAGTGGTTCTTCTACCCGTAAGTGGTATCGCGGTATGAAATTTTTATTTTTTATCCAAGCCTTTTGGTATCTGCTCAAGTTGTATTAAAACTAGAGCTACTACTACTGGTATAACTTACAATGTGCCACCTACTACTTTCCCCTACTATTTTACTACAACTTACTTACTCATACAAGTTGCAAGTGGTTTTTTTTACAGTCAGAGATATTCTAAAGCAGTTGTAGCTTTTTATATGATGAGAAAAGGAAAGTAAGAGAAAAAGTGAAAGTAGGAAAGAAGTCAGTAGTCGTAGACAATTCTCTGGAGAAAATTCTCAAAGATTTAACAATTTTTCTTACCTTGTCTTTGTCTTTTGGCTGCTTCATGTTGTTAAAGCTGGGTTTGAACAGAGATATGAAAATCGAGTGGAGACGTGGTGTCTGTCAGTAAGTATGACATTAAATTTGTAGATGTGGACTTGTAGTTGTTGTGCGATTTAAGGAATTCACGATCCGAGTTGTGTATTTGTTAATTCAATTATTAATAATAATAATAATAATGGAATGGGTGTTTATTCTGTATTAACTTTTGAGAATAAATATAAGCTATGAATGATCAAACGAGCATAGATTACTTTAAGCACAAAGTGCCATTGTTGTTGGAACAGTTTATAGTTAGGAAAAGTCTTTGAAGTACTATTTGTTCTATTAGAATACTAAATACAAGTCCATTAACATCACTTCACATTTACTCTCTATCTTTAAATGTACAAGTTATTATCTATCTATTAAATATGTTTTTACTAATTTTTAATATTACTGGTTTGAGTACCAATGCTCCTAGCAGTATGAGGTTTGACTGCAACTATTAGAAGTAACATAGGTTTCTTTATGATACTGATTTTTGATGCAAGTTCTGGTCTCCTCTCAATCATCTTCAACACAACGCTTGAAGGGACATAAAAGAGACGAGCCTTTCCTCTTGTTGTATCGTGAATTTCATGAAGAATCGTCTTTTTGGTGTGTCGAGATAAGTTACCCATGATAATAGCATAATAATCTTAGTAATAATATTATTCACCAGAAAAATATCATAGTTCAGTTCAGCTATGCATGCAAATCTGGGGGTGAGTTATTACATTCAGGACATAGGGGTACTAAGGTAGTAGGGTTTACTTTTCTGATAAACAGTATTTATATTCAAATTTCTTTGTAAAATCCTTTCTCCATATCTGTATGCATGTGTGAATTACAGATCTCACTACGATTGATACTACGGTGTGTAAAAGTTATTTTCTTGGAGCTCTAAAATTTGTACGTTGAAATTATTTGATAAAACAACTCAAAATAAAAATTACCTTTGTGTTCACAGAAACGAAAAAAACGAGTTGAATATTTCTACTTGACAAGAAGTATAATATTATGTTACTGGTGTTCAATATTGTGTCAGATTTCCCTTACTAATCCTAATATGATAACTTCCGAATGTATTCCTTCCCTTCACTGTCTCTCTCTTCGTCCTATCTGTACGAATGTAAGATAAAGTCTAACCCACAGAGCTATATATACATACATAGAGTAAAGGACAAGCCTTTTAGAATATGCGAGCATGGGGGCTGACATATGTA